>JAQGAF010000020.1:0-124878 GCA_034687865.1 Kryphioiulus occultus | reverse complement strand
ATGTAAGCACACTTATCCTAGCACCAGCGGATTGAACGTTATTTTGAGAGGCCCAGATATCTGGTCCACCCTGTATAGTTTTTCAAGACCTGTACTCTTTGTAATCTTGCCATTTGCTCAGCATCAAAATTTTCGACAGATAACAATTGTATCACTTGATCCATACCTTACTGGTTTGGGCTCCTTTAACTGGCTTGCTGTGGTCAGTTTTAGCTCTTGCATGCTGAGTTCATAATCGGCCGAACTCAAGGCATATGCAATGATTGAGCTCGGTTCGTTTTCATACACAACAAGTGGAATCCGTTCACAGTGGGGCAGCAAGTGATGCTCCGTTGAAGAGAATGCCGGCTAAGAAAGAAAAATTGTACTTTCATTATTGATGTTAACTCTCTGGAACAAGAGAACATTAGCTCATTAAATGAAATAAAATTCTTACAGGTAACATTATTGATGTCGTCGATGAAAGCAACTGTGAAAACATGGATTTCACTGATGTGGTGGTCGCCTTTTTCTCCACTTTGGTCACATCAATGTGTTCGTCATCTAGATGACGACATCATTTATAAGTGTGAAATTGTCAATAGCTTCTAAGCTTCAGGTGTTTTTGACTATACCTTGCTTGGCGACTGATGATAACTTCATTTTCTTATCTAAAAATTCTTTGCCATCTCCATCTGAGCGAGAACGTTCGTGCCCTCGCACAACAGGTACAGCGTCAGCAGCATTATCAGAGGATTCAACAAGACTCGCTCCAACAGTAACTTTCGACTGCTGATCAGACGAAATAGGATGTGAGGCAGAAGCATTCATGAGTTCGGGGGTTTTGGAATCTAAAACGGAAAACATAAAAAAACTGGTCAAAAAATGGGATGTTTATTTATTTAGCAATTAAATAATATTAATGATTGCACTTTCAATGCAGATGGTAAAATTTGCATTTTGTTTGATTTAAAAGATTTAATTTTAAAACTTTCAAAGCGTGAGCATATCCTCAAAGCGAATAATACATTAAAAATATGAAAAAAACACCTTTTCCTGAGTAATAAGACAAACTACTCAGTGTAAGTGGTTCACTGCTGATCTTATGAATGGAAGGTTGAAGGCTGCGATTTATCTGTGGCCCAACTACCGGCAAATGTGTCATATCTTTTCCTGATGTTGCAGCTTCAATGAAGTTTCCTGAAGATTCTAATGTTGGCGATGGTATATTTTCTCTTTCCAGTGTCATGATATCATCTACTTTTGGCACTGCAGTGCCATGATTGGAAGATGCGACTTCGGTAATTGGGGACATATCAACTCCAACCTGAACAGGAACTGTCTTGACATTACTCTGAGCTGGTTTGGACACCTTTTCATCTTTTCTTCTTTGTTGCACCAACTCAACCAATCTAGAATTAAGTAAAAAAGTTATGGTTCAAATCAAAAGCACCAATCTACGAATTTGAAGTTTCATTTCTTCTGAATTTTGAATAATGAACCCATCCATCTCGTTTTATCGAATATGACCTTAAGTTCCAATTGCCAACTGTTTCTGCAATAAGGCGCTTTAGGTTAACCACACAATCAGTTATTTTCCATAGTGACATCTGTGTATCTGAAAGGCACAAGTTAAATGTTTCCACTTAGCGTCTTATATTTCAGCATATTTCAATTAACAAAAAAATTAACGTTAAAAAACCTTTCGAAGATTTCCTGGCATCCTTTCCTCGTGCAGAGACATCTCCTTTTGCATTTTCCACAGTCGGTGATGTCAATCTTATCTGTATTTCCTCGATCCTTTCCCTGAACACATTTTTTTCTGCCTAACAGAAAATGGTCAGATTTTTACTTGACGAAATTAATATACTGGCCTGAAACGTGAAATGTTCTTACTTGCAACTGGATAAGCAATCCTTGCACCATTTCCTTGTATTTTGTGTCTGCATATTCAGATTCCTCATCCATACGACATAGGCGCTCCAGTACAGCTGTGAATACAGAGTGACCTCTGAACAAGAAAATCAAATATTTTTCATTAGCCAAGTCAATCTATATTATTGAAGGACAGGAATCACTTACTTCACTGCAAGTTGCTTAATGTCTTCTATTATGGATGAAGAATAAGATGGAATCTGGATGCAGTCAATTATAATTGGCGGTAATGCGACTTCCCGTAATATGATTTGACTGAACCTTCATAAAACAGTTGAAGCATTTTAAGCTCCACCAAACAATTTTCAGATTGCAAATGTAATCAAATGGGCTGAAAACAATTTCTGCTTGAACTAATGATATGGTGAAATAGCAGAATCTACGAAGTGACACTAACACTACAGAAGCAGTACTTCAAACACTTACTTGAAGGCCGTAACCATTTGCTGGAAAGCAAAGTATTGGTAATGGTCATGGTGTAAAGAGTGAGAGCACTCGTTAAGTCCTCGCCTGGTGTACGCATTGTTGTGAAAGCGTATCTCTAGGTACTTGGCAAACGATAGTGCCCGAGTATCAGAGGACAATGGTGCCACATTACTCACTCCTTTGCACTTCCTGCACCAGCTCCACATGGATATGGCATTGGGAAATTGGCGTTTGATGGGGTATTCCAGTTCATGGTGGAGAATGTGAATGCAACCATTTTCATGGACGAAACGCCTAACATGTTCTGTCATTGGACGGTCACAATTCGAGTTGGGACAGACATAAGTTGGACTGAAGCAATACCGTTCCAGGAATCCTCCCAATGAAATATCATTACAGCCATAAAATACCATGTGTGGGATCCTTAAAAAGTCAAAAACCACATTCCTTATTTTTATAATAAATAACAGTTGTTACAATACTATTGAATTTTTGTACCGACATAATTTCCTTGAATAGCCTGCAACAGACAAATTGCCTTACCAAGGATTAACGCAACATGACGGTGCATTGATGGACTGAAGTGAATAGCTGCAGAACAACACCGACAGCCGTTGGTGGTTGAGTGGATCCAAAGCGTCGGCCTGGAACGAAGTGCCAGCTCATTGACTTCATTCTGTATACTTCATTAATGGTTTAAAATGAGTTGGTACTCACCCAAAAGTTGTAATTAACAAGGTTATGATTTTCGTCTTTTTTGCTAGCATCCTTTGACATTTTGAATGCCCTATCCTGTCGCTCGCTGGAAGTTAGCTGTCGAAATCTTCCTCCTTGTGCCCTGAAATCGGCCAGCTGAGTTTGCACATCCATGTGATCGACCGGAGTACTAATTTTCATGCCCAGAAACGGGTGAGGAGAAAGCACCTCCACCGAATCTGAAGATCGGGAACCTTCTCCCTCGTTATTGCGGCACTGTTGGGGAATTGCTCGCTTCAATGCAGTCTGCTTGTCCCGTGTAAACTGCTCGGAATAAAATATTTGTTCAGGCAGAAATTTGCGCAATTTGGAGCTCCGCCCTGGTTCGCTTTCCAGATACGGCAGGGTATATTGAACGCTCGGTGATATGCTCAAGATAGTGCCATCGAGGGCTTCACGGAAACGACTGGCTAGGGGCAATGCAGCCACCTGCAACTGTGATCCCTTGCATTCAAATATGGAGTCGTCTTCTGACTGTTGGTACAGACGTAAGGGATCACTCAGGTCATCCACACACTTACTTTCACATTTACGTTCCGTGGATGGATATTGCATTGCATCTGTAACATCTTGTTGAGAGGGTTTGCCAAGGTTTCTTTTTCGGGAAACTGAACCATCTGTGGCAATAGCATTAGTTTTAGCAAGTTCGTTGCCACCCTGCTCTTTTTGATCAATTCCTTTTTGCGAGTCCATGAAATTGGAGGATGATGAGTCGTCCAATTCAGAGTTAGAGCATTCAACGTCACTAATTCCAAACATTTTGTCTTCAGGTATAGATGGGGGCATTGCAAATTCGTCCATCAAAAACGAGCGCTCTAACTGCTGGTTATACTTGACATAGATCATAAATTGGGCAATCAACTTGACCTGGAATGTTAGGTAATTGGAAGTACATTACAGATTTCATAAAAGAAACGACCTTAAGCATCAATTCAGCAAAAACGAACCTTGCTTAGTTGCAGATTGTCAGCACCTCTGAGAACAACGGTGCAACCACGATGTGGTGCGCAACCATCAAAAATCATCAAAGTTTTCGAACAGCCTACAGAAACGTTATTGTCAACAAAGTAATCTAGATCACACTTTACTATTTTCCATTAGTAATTCGACGCAGGCATTTTAAACATAGTACATACCTGTTGGGAGAGCATAATTTAAAACGTGGAAATGTTGACATGTTCCTAATTTTGGTGGATTGGATATTTGAGCATCAATTGATTTAACGATGTCCGCTTCAGTCAATCGGGAAATTCGCTCAAGCACAGACTTTGGAAGATCAAACGTAATCAAATTACCATAATTTTACTAAACAAGGTCTCGGAAAATGTCTTCTACCTTGTCCCCTTTAAACTTACCTGTTTTACATTGAGAGCCAAAGTTATGTCTAAATCGAGTAAAAACTCTTGGGCTAATCTTGACACTGTTTTCTCCACCAAAACAATATCAGGTTTAAAAGTTGCAATTTTTGCAACGGCATTTTTTAAACAGTTATATTCCTATAGGGATCAAGTGAAAACAGCCATTAGGATAAGGTGAGAACATTCTTTGAGTAAATAAGACAGAAAATTTAGCAACATATGGTAACCCATGATAATATCAAAACGAAACATAAAGGGAAGAAAGGTTGATAAAAAATACAAAACAATTTTTTTTGGTTTATGAAAGTTCGTTGTATTCTCCAGTAATGAAGGTTGTACCTGTAGAATTGCTGGCTCCAATGAAAGAAGTTTATTTTCTTGCCTTTGATAGACGATTGGTGAACTTATTAATAAAATGGTGGGATTGGCGATGCGGCAAATCATCTGCAAAATAAAGCAATTCATCCCAAACTCATCTCACGGTGTATCTTTAAACTTGAAAACTGAATAAGTAAACTATTAAATTACCTTTTTATGGGCAACATTTTTCGTACAGACAACACCATTTATAATTTCACAATCTGACATTTTCCCCCCTGGAATCTGAAATGTCCAAATTTAAATGACTTATACAAATCTAAAATCAGCAAAGAGAGACATGAGAGATACAATTACCAAATGTAACGTACTTTTTTAAACTGGACATATTGTCTAATATCAATTTCTCCATCAAACTTCTCATCAGGTTTTACAGTTTTGGCTACTTTATGAGCAATGGGCCTGATGATATCAGCCCATGTTTGTGGTAGACCATGATAATTTAGCAGTTGGAAAAGCAATGCTTTTTCATGCTGTTCAAAAGCAGTGCTAAGCAGGAGTGACATTATGGACAATTATTCATATTGCATGAAACCTTGAATGAAACTACTCCATGAAACCTTTTAAGAAATTACCTTAATTTTTCAAATGCTAGACATTCGCCATTATCATGTCGCAATGCCTGTGAGCTGTACCACCCCTCCCGAAGAGCCTGATTGGCAGTGTTTGCTTCAATAGCACCTGTAAGTATTTAATTTGAAATGTGTAATCAGTGATTCGCTCCCTCGTCACTTTTAAAGTTTTGAACTCATTAGATCCAAATGGACACTGGAGAAAATAAATTTTTCAAATCGTATTCCATTGGTTTTGAAATTGGTGATTCGAAAAACAACTATCTATTAATCAAATGGAGGTACTCAGATGGAGCATACATGCCTTTCAAAAATTCCTCATTGATACTAGTCCTATTCCCTTCTGCCTGTGTCTGTGAGTTTCTTGACACACAAGCAACTATCGTAGATTCATTTCCAGAATCTAAAAATATATCCACGTAAAGACAAATTCTATAAGCAGCTGCAGCAGTCACATGTAGAAGAAAAAAAAACATAGTTAAGAAATAATAACCATTTAGTGTGACTGGTGTAGATGCAACATTCTTGTTTAGCGATGCAGTGTTTTCCTCCGCATTTAGAGATACGTAAAACATGGAGCGAGATGATGAAATTCTGCTGAGAGTTCCTTGAGACAGATCCTCAAACTCATCTAGAAGAAACAAATTATTCAAAAGATATGTTGACAAAGAGCTAATGCAGCGAAGCACCTATACAGCATGCATTTTAACCAAAATGGCAACATTCTTTGAATAACAATAAGCTAGGGAAAATCAGCCAAATGCATCCACTGCTGCTTCATGCATCTCCAATTACTACGATCAATGGTGGCTTTGCAGTGAGGACCAATGGTAAGAACAAACCGGTAGTGCTTACCCTTGCCCTGCTGCTCCCATTCGTCTCCTTCAATGACAACTTGTAAAAAAATGGTATTCAAGAAATGCGTATATTTGCGAATGAAAAGCAACACATGCAATAAATAGAATAATGTTTCGGAAATAAAATGTATGGCTGCCAACATTATCAAGTAAATAAAAATTTAAATTGTCGATGTGTTTGTAAATTACCGCTTCGGAAAGTAACCAATTAAGAGAAACACTGGCAGAAACTCACCTGAGTCGTATTGGGCATCGTATGCATCTTGCTTAATTTCTTTTACCCATGTTGGTTCTTGTACTTCCTGGTGTTCTTGTTGGTAGTCTTTGCATGCTTGAGCACGATTTGTTTCCATCAGACCCACCTGGAAAAATTACGAATTAACAATAATAGCACTTTTTACATGAACTTCATTTGAGATATGCGAATATGCAAATCAAACATACCACTCCTGCTTTATACAGCGCATATTCGTCCAGGAAAATTTTTTCTTGAACATTTATAGGCTCTAAGTACTTGGAATCTAAAAGAGCTTGGCAAATTGCAACAGCCTGGTGCCTATGGAGACCATAAATAAGAAGTTCCCAACAAATATCACCAATAGCACGAATATAATATGCCACACATGTTCTACCTTGAACAAGCTTTATCAGCAGCAATGAGCCATTCAACCAGTTCACTGCCAACAACGCAATTAGGATGTGTTGTCAAACGTTGACGATGATTATGAAACTGAATTCCATTGACGGGATCCTGAATTTCCAACCAAAGTTCCTTCAACTGAGTAGAGTCCTATAAATGCAAAGGCTAAATTCAAAGACTTCCCTGATTTTCTTGGCTGGATATTACAGGTACTGGTAAATGCAATCAGATTTTCAGGTATAATTATTAGAAAATTTCCGATTTTTCAGCCTTACAACAATAGTTTGAATTTCCTGAAAGATTATACATCTTACTTGAATTAGGAGTTTCCATTCATCGGTATTTTGCTCAGGTGACAGAAAATCTCTTCCACCAGAAAAAATGGAAGAATCTGTAGAGCTAATTGTCCTACAAATGAAACGAAATCTCAGTGACTTCCTCAAAAGCTAATAACATTAGTTCAATATAAACCAGTGTATTGTTAAATTACTGAAACTATATTTTTAACGTTAAACATTTCAGAGGGGATGCCAAAAAGCCACAATATTAAAACACATATATAGCGAGTCTAGTACTTTCCATCCCATGGAAAAGGGAGGGGCTAATTATTAATCGCATGCCAATAATACTACAAATCACACAGCTAATATAATGCTTACCTAGTGCGTGCATATCCTTCTTCCCTAAATCCAATAGAATTCTTCCTTCGTGGATAAAACCGGCTATTCCCATCAGAAGGTTTGGAATCAGAATGTTCCACAAGAACACTCAACTTATTTTGCAGATCCTCATGCAAACTACGCAGATCGGATGAGCCTGCAGAGACCTCACTTGACTGCAAGCAGGCAAGCACTACTTTACAACAATATGTACATACGCGTAAGTCACCTAAAAGATTGAAAACAAATCAGTTTTCTAACAATCAAAGAAACATCTGGAACACTTTGAGCAGAAAAAATTTAAACCTGGGCAACCGATTATTTTTCCAGGAATTTCTTGGTTGCAACATCGACTGCAGAAGATTTGGCCACACACCCTGCAATGATGCCTTCTGCGGAATGTTGTAAATTTGTCACCACAATCATAGCATTCCTTGCAATCACTATCCGGCATCCAGTACTGCTTAAAATCACTGTCTTTGTAGGCATTTGGAGTCTGCAGGACACCAAATTTTAATACACTATAAATTTAAACATTCGCGTATATTAAGTTTAGCTTACCGAAAGTCGTTTATCTAGAATGCTGCTGATTCGCTTTAGCACATTGGTGAAGCTACGGGTATAGACCTCACTTTCTTTGCAAAGCTGAACTGGCACATTATCGTCTGATGCACTCTCTTGCTGCAAAATACCGATAGTTTAACAGCAATTACTGCCGAATGTGCCAAATATGATCACGTCAAAAAAGCAGTGACTTGCCTTATCTGTGGAAGCTTCAATGGATACTGAATCTGAAGACCCTTCGGCTTCATCATTTGAACGTTGCTTGGAATCATTTGAGGCAGATGCTTGTGGCGTAGTATCAGAAGAATTCCCTTAGTTTTAGAAAGTAAACACATTCAGGACCTGGTGTAACAGTTCAAAAAGAGAAAAAAACGTTGATGAAAAACTCACCTTTATTTGATTTAAAGAGTTTTAGCCATGAAAATGATGTGACAGGTTGATTCACTTCAGACGACAATGGGGCAAACTCGGTAAGATGATTGGGGGAATCAATTTGGCTACTGTATTTCTTCATCGCTCATCAAGATTTCATTCATATGTAGGAATGTGTCCAGTTCGAACGAACAGCTGCTGACCTTCATAACGAGCCCATCTCAGAGACCTTGTATGGAAGCACGCTACGCATGAAGCAAGCATAAAAGTATGCAAACTCATTTTAAATACAGTCAATATTTACTAATTATGCAAATTATGCAGTGTTGAACATAAAATCGGGGTTGGGCAGCTTGCGCTACCTGCAAGAACACATGACACACATGGTCGCAACATAATTATTTCAACTTACTTACACTATTTTACTAATACATGCATTCAGCTTAGTTGCCAACCGTAACAAGCCGTATTTTTAAATGAATTACCGCTTACATCACTTCAATGAATGCACTACGGTCGGAAATACCTCCACAGGAGGTTATGAACGCTGTATACTTTTTGTTTTTCAGTAGAGGATTATGGGTTGCAAATTAACCGGCTTAACCGGGTGTCGCAAAAGTTTCTTCACGTGTTTAGACAAAGCAGAACCACTACCTCCCCAGGTACCACACGGTCCACACCGACCGAAAAAGGACGTCAAAATACGTCATTTTGAATGGTATTTCAAACGGAAGAAATTTTTTAGTCATCTTTGGATGGAAATGGAGAAAAATCTCCAAAACGCAATGAAAATGTCACTTTACATGTGAAAATCCTGAATGTTACATATGAAAATCGTCATTTACTGACGTCGAAATGTGACGTCATTTATTGGTCAGCAAATGACGTGTTTTGAAAGATACAGTATCTCAAACTGAAGAAAAAATTTCGCCATGTTTGGATGGAAATGGAGCAAGATCTCCAAAACGATCAAGCATGTCTCCAACATTATCAGTTTGCATACACTCATGGCACAGTGACATTTAATTTGACCGTTGTTCAAATAAATTTGATTGGGTTGCTCGTTCACAATGTAAAACAAAAGTCAATGCTCAAACGCAACTTCATAGTGTACATGAATTGCACAAAAAAAAAATTAAAATGTACAGTATGAGCTTATATTCAGACACACAAAATACATTTTGGAATGGTAATGTTTTTTGTCTGTATATATCGTATATTTTGAATTTTTTTGCGCAATTTATATACACTATATGAAGTTTCATCTGAGCCCTGACTTTTGCTTTACATTTCAAATTAGCTACCCAATATACAAATTTGTAATGTTTGTGAAATCTATTGTATACTACATGCATATTAGCACTTGATAGTGATAACTTCCTAAAAATAAAACTAAATATAAACTATTCAAACAGGATAATAAGCAACTGATAACAAGGTTTATTTTGGCAGTCAACCTCATGCGGACAAAATATTTCTTATTTATTAATTAGCGGCCATAGACAATGTTTTCTTCCTTGTGCGTCAGCAATCTTATATCATTGTAAGGCGTAGGATTGATTTACGACCAACATTCAAATGTCCATTATAGTAAAAGCTAGACGCGCATAGTGTCAGCACCGCACTATTCACACAATCGTTTTTGAGCCATTCATTCAGGTGTTTACTTTCCTAATGCTCTTATTTCACAAATCAATTGTTTGAAAATTTATAATTCATAGAGACAATGTCTAATTAAAATAGGATCTAGGACTTTGTAAATTCGTAGTAGTATATATATACACCTGCGAGCACCAGAGCTATTAGTTTTCCTGCTCTGCCACATCCGGTTTAAGGGGGTACTCCACTGCCTAGTGAAACTAAAATTTATTTTTGCAAAAATGTTACAAAATATTCTACTTGTATTAAGTTTCGCTTGTCTTTGTCAATCTCACTTTTTTCCGCTTTACTACCGGTTTCCATCAAATCCAGGTAAGCTTTTAAGTTCTCCAATCAGTTGTTTAAATAAATAAATAGGGAAAAATGGAAATTAGAAAGCGAAAAACCACGTATGAATTCCTTCGCTTTCAAATTTAAATTCTTTCTTCTCATCATTTAGATTCTGTTTTCAGGGAAAATTGGCACATGTGCGGAAGCTATATTAACATTCCCATGTAGAAGATGTACGGACGACAACAACTGTTCTGGCAATCTACTGTGCTGTCCAGTCCCATTCAACACTACAGACACTAACAGCAATTGCTGCACACCGGCTGTTCGTTTAGTAGGCTAGCAAAAGCCTCAACCTGCTGTCCATTTTGAACATGTGTTATCCATCTGCACATACGTATATCGTGTATCGAGTGGCAACCTACGGTATTGTTATTTTGAAAACTGTCTCGTACGGTACTACTGAAACTACTGTATGTATGTGAAAATAAGGGCCAATATTGGCAGCCACCTTGGTTAGGAAAAGCAATAATTGAAGAGATGAAAACTACTGTATATCAATAAAATGCTCATATATTTTTACATCGGAATATTTGTTCTGATTTTCGCGGCCATTTTTAAGCATTAAATAAAGAACAATTGTGTTCAACATTGTGTTAAATTTTCTACAAATAAAATGTTTTAAAAACATCAGTTTCTGTGTAGTGACAAACTTTATTTTGAGTAAGCTAAACAACGGAAAACGCAATCTTTTCAATGGGTACGTTTGCATTATTACTGGTGCATCTACGTTGAAGCAAAAAATTACAACCAGGGCCAAATTCCACAAAAGTATGGAGTTGTACTTGTATGGAGGTTTGGAGTATACACGATACCTCTATGGAATTCTACTTGTATAGAGGTGGGGATTATACACCCTACCTCTATACAATTACAACTCCATACCTTTGTTAAATAGGGCCCAGCCATTAGTCCATTTTTAAATTTTCCACATTTTTCGCCAAGCCGATCTAGAGCCGATGCGGATCAGTTCCATATCGTCGCTTTTAGCAGACGATCCAAGCGAGAGCATCGATTGCCACGTAATTTTGGTCTAACATTCGTAACAGTTTTAATTTTTTGATAGTAAAACTGGCTCTTTAAATAGCCTAAAGCTGTAATTTCCATTTTAAATGGGTGGTTCGCAAAGTTCTCCTGTTCCTGGTGGTGGCACCGAGGGCTATCACGTTTTACGAGTAAGTTTCCATCGGATCACTGTAAACGTCATCCATCAATGTTCTGTTACCGGTTGAAAAGTTGTTATAGAATTCCTCTTTGGATGAACAACGATAACCGTGTCATGTGAAGGTGCAGTACAGCCACCCACACATATACACCATCTTGAATCTGTGTTCACATATTGTGCAGTTGATACAGATAAGCAGAGTACACATGAATGATCATCATGCACTGCTGTATGGCTTGAATTTTATGTTTGTGCAGTACCTAATTCTGGTTTCATTGGCTTCAGAAGAAGCACTCCCCCTTGTATCATTTGGTGAAACAAAAGCCATCCTTGCTCAGTTTATTCTGTTTTACAGGTTCAAGAAAACTCCCCAGGTTCTAACGCTGGCTTAGAGGCATTTTTTGACTTTGTGGTTGCTGTAGGAAATACGCGATTAGTGAGTATAGAGAGCATTTGATTGATTGTGTACGATTTTTAAAACTGAATGAGAATCCCTTGCACTTCCATATTGGATTATGATGGAAGCTGCTCCTGATTCAGATTCTAATTGTGGCTCTGAGACGATTCGCATAACGTATAAGTTTTTCAATTTAGGACCAAGATAACGACACACTAAAGGATCTTTTGAAAGCGAATGCGGAAAAGCCAATCAAAATGACAATCTACAACAGCAAAACGCAGTCTGTCAGGGACGTAAACATCACACCCAGCAATATGTGGGGTGGCCAAGGCCTCCTCGGAGTTAGTATTAGGTTCTGTTCGTTCGAAGGTGCAAACGAGAACGTGTGGCACGTCCTGGTAAATCATGAAAACCATACCTATCTTTTGATTTCGTCGTGGCAAACTAATAAACTGACCATTCGCTTTATTTACTGTAGGACATTAACCCTCAGTCCCCAGCCGACATTGCTGGTCTGAAAGCTCATGGCGATTACATTATCGGTGCAGATTCAGTACTGCACGAGGTAATGTCAATGCTGCAAAACTATTATAGGCTATTGTTAGTCACATGGGGATCTAAAGTCCATAGCAATCATACTATTTTGGACTTTAGATTTTGTTTCACTGGATTCTGGTTGGTTCCAGTTTCGATAAATCTTCATATTCTAAGATCTGACATGTCGCCTCCTTGCTTATAATACATTGTTTGGTGATTTTACTTATGTGAAATTTTATATTTTTATTAGTCAGAAGACCTGTTTGCCTTGATTGAAGCCCATGAGGGACGGCCTCTGAAACTGTACGTTTACAATGTTGACACTGACAGCTGCCGCGAAGTAACTATAACACCTAATGGCGCCTGGGGAGGTGAAGGAAGGTACAGTAAAACCATTTTTATAATAGCCTTTCAATCATTCCAAATTCTTCATTTAAATTAATTTGGTTTTCAGTCTCGGATGCGGCATCGGCTATGGATACCTTCATCGGATACCAACCAGAACGGGAAATAAGGAATCAAGGGGTCATATTTTGCCTCCGCAGACGAAGACACCTTCCACCAAAGATGGCTTTGCGTCTGTTAGTACCTTCTATATATGAATATTTTCCGTTGTTTGCCATTGCGATACAATTGTTTTAAAATTTGAAATGTTGCTTCATCCTTTGCTAGGTGGTCCTAACTGCACCTTCCAACAACATTTCTGATCTAACGACAAATCTGAATGCTCTGAATGTTGGTGGAGCTATTCCGATGCCAACTCCTGCATGGGCCGGAAGTAAGTAGTCTTGCATTGTGTTGTTCAGCCAATCGAATTACTTGAAACATTTATCACGATTTTTGAGAAAAATAAATATATACTTACAATCTTGAATTTCAAATAATCTGCTTTGTGAAATTTCACCATCAAGTCCTCCCTATAGCAATGGTAGTAATGGCAATTTCATGGGCAGATCAGCTAAGGTTGACTTTGGTTTCAGGTTCACCCACAGTAGTGCCTCTAGTGCCCATCGCCAATATTGTTTCTAATGATCCAATGTTGATTGGTGGCGATTATCCAGTCGAGGAGGCTTCTAGTGAAGGGTCAAGTAAGACCTAGACCACTTTAAGCATCTGAGCATGCCTCCCCTGTTGCATATTAAAATTTCTATCTGCAACAATAATAAAATAATTCAGATGAATCTCAAGAGATGAACTAGGATGTTAATCACTTCCATACTGCACGTACAGCTACATGTATCTGTGACAATTTTTACAGTACCAGAAAGTTGAGCTAATTTTTAAACTAAAAATAATTGTTATTAATTAGGATTTGTTGTGGAGAGTGAACTGAAAGTCTTATTAATGTGATATACACATGCCCCTCAATGTATGTGTGCACATCATGTGACCCCTGTTCAGTTTTCTGCAATTGCAAACATCAGCTTTGTATTTAGCCAATTTGTTTAAATTGAGTGATATATTCAGCTACATCTAAGTATTTTCTTTAATTTTGTCTCCTGATCAGGTGTTCCTACGACTGCTATGCCAGCTGTTACAGCTAAACCAGTCACGACTCCAATTTCTCTGCCTGGAATGCCGCCTATTACTGTAAGCGCAACGCTTCCCACCTCAGCCTTGGCTGGTCTTAGCCCAATTTCGTCCGAGCCTCCAACACCTATTGGAATTCCCGCACCACCACTCCCTGCATCTGGACAAGTTTGATTTAGCTGATTTCTACGAGAAACTTTCATGAAAAACTTCTATGTAAACAATGGAAATGCAGCCCTTCTGAAGTTGTGATTAAGCTTTTCTCCGCTTTCACAAATGAACTGTTCTTAAAGTGCATAAGTCGTGTGCTCTTTACATTAGCGGTAATTCTGGTTATGAATGTCATTTTGTTGTGTGGGATTGAACTGAACATTTGAAAATGTCCACATGGAACAGCTATTTCTACATGAGCATTAATATTTCTCCAAGATTTACCTTTTTAAAACTGTCAGTTTTGGTTCATTGATACGCCACGGAACACTAGTAATGTATGCAATGACAAGTTAATGAGGGAAAATTGTTAGTAAAATGTAGACTCGCTTTGGAAAACATGTTGTTCAGGCAACTGTATTCAGCAATTGACATTAGTTCAATAAAATAAGAATTCATCAAGCGTCTCCCTTCAGAAAATAGTTGAATTTTACTGTATATTGTTGCATTATTGACATAATAAAATGCCTAGTCTTTTCATACACAAAAAGTGTAACAGACATTTTAAAATAAGGACATCAGTCATTGAAATTTAGAGTATCATTAATTTCCAAAACGTGTATGATTTAGAACAATGACACATGGGCAATGAATGAATGGACTATTGCAGTGTGATTAGTTTTCATTATCACACTGGTGTAAAATGCGAACGTATATTCATTGCAAATATTGTGATTGATTGATTATAGCTCTGGCACCTGTTGGATATGTTTGTAAGCTCATGTGTATTTTTGAAAACAAATACTGCAATTGATTACATTTAATCGAGAATCAAATAAACCATCTAACTGCAAGAAGTAAAAAGGTAACGGGAGTACATTTATTAACGATAAATGCATCTTAAATGCTTTCGCTAAACCAGAATTGCACACAAATGAAACGCATCTTAAATGCTTTCGCTAAACCAGAATTGCACACAAATGAAACGCATCATACCCATGTATTAGTGTAAGTTTAAATTTTGCCATGTCGGAATAGCTCTACGTTTGCTTACAACTTTTCCATAGAAGCCTGTTTAAAGAAATTATCCTAATCGTACTGTAGGCCTGCTGTATTTCAAAATCATGAATGCTAGCTATAATTAAAAATGCAAAATTTTGGGGTCATTAATTAAAGTGTCAATTTGCGTTCATAGATAACGCTTAATACAGTTACAGTTCTTGAACGTTTATATAAAGCACTGTGCAATTTACCAAAGTGACCAACAGTGGGCCCTATTCCACAAAGATGTGGTGTTGTACTTGAATAGTTATGGTGTATAATCTAATTAACTCTATGGAATTGCACTTGTAGAGAGGTATGTGGTGTACTCGATACCTCAATGGAATTATATTTGTATAGTGGTAGGGATTATATTCCATAACTTTGTGGAATAGGGCCCAGAGCCCCATACATACAGTAGACTGACTAGCTAGTTCACTAACATTGTATTTGTAGGAACTTGGAATTTAATCTACATGTACATGTAGGCCTACCTTCAATGTTGCTTAGAAAACGACGAGGCTTCGCGCATTGCTTTTAATTCATGCATAGTGATTTACTCGATGTTTGGAAATATGCCAAACCGACTTACCTATAATTTCGAAGAACTATACTCGAACACTCATTCGAAAGAAGTGCCAAATCGTTCACATTCAATCCATTCATGGTCGCTAGGACACGGCGCCACCTAGTGATCAATGTTTTAACCTCGGAGCGCCAATCTCAAATATTTAGGGTGATGTCATCGTATTAATTTTAACGTGACCTTGCGTTCAAAACAAATATCACCACTCATCCAACTCAACAGTTTTATGGTAAAATGTAGGGCAGAATTAAGCCCACGAATTGGAGCTCCATTCTGAGTATTTTCTTTAAAATAATGACAGCGAGTTTCCATTCTAATTACTGTACAACTTTTATTGAACACGGTCTTTTATCCCCGAGCATACAAAACTGAAAACAATAAACATGAGCATGAAATCCTCGCAAAGATGTTTTTGAAATTGCCAGAAAAATGCGTGAAAAAAATTTACAACAGAGTGGGTATGAAAATTATATACAACACAGACGTCAGTGATAGAGCTTATAAAGACATGATTTTTCGAGAAAACATTAATGGGAGGTACGACTGGGAAAAGAGGAGAAACGAGAAAATGACGACACTATAGAATATCTGAAAACAAAACTATTTAATCGCGAAATACTGGAGTTTGAAAAGAAGGTCCACTGGGATCGAAATAAACACTGAAGGGCAGCCTAGGGCTCGCAAACTCACAAGATATGAATTCTTTAAAAACTTTTTAAACTCACTTTAGAATTACTCAAACATTGTTGTCCACAGAATAGATAGCACATAGTAGGCACGGAAAATTAAATGTTTCATTCGAACATTTCAAAAGCCATAGTCCGTTGGCACTCTAGGCGTGGCCACTAAATGCCGCAACTCCTACGTTAAGCACACTTTGCCTTATGAAATCCTTCATATGATTTTGACAAGGTGAACTACCATTATGGTCAATGTTCGATGTTTGTGGGTAATAGACAAGATTAGCTTTTTTAAATGTGGGCTTATCACAGTTTTCCAGGCTCAACTCGAGCGTCATTTAGTAGCCAGCTAAGCAGACACCATCAACTCGTACCTACTTGTGCACTCCCCTACCATACTCAAAAAATGTATCTACATTGGCCAACTGCTTAACAGGAAGCAGACAGGTTCGTTTACAGTAATTTCTATCCAATGGCTTCTAATTTCTATTGTAGGAACGCATCTCGCCCATCTGCCATCTTCACATCAAAATTAAGAGAAAGTACACCAACAAGAAGAACGAAGCTCCCCTGCCTGATCCGAATAAGTGTTCCACTATAAAATCACTTTCCAAAATGAAAATAAAAATGAACCATTTAATGACCGACTTTGATATGACGTAGATATCGTAATAAATAATACACACATACATACGCACGCACACATACATACATTTCCCCAGCGGCCCAGCCTCAACCTTACTACCACCGAGCCAACCGGAAGTAGGTGCGCTTTTAGCAGCGCCACCTCACGACACGATGGGAGAAGGGGTTCGCACGCTTTTATAAAAACTTATTGGTCTGCCTTATGGTACAATTGTTCATTTTCTCGACCCGCTCCCTCTCGACGAATATAAAAATTCTCCTGGCATTTTTAGAAAAACTACATTGGCTAAGCCTACGAACGTCTCGCAAAATCCAGCGCCTTATTTATACCGACTGCTTACACTGTACAGCATTGAGGTGGAGGAAGGAGGGGAAAACATTATGGATACGTCTAAATATATCGATAAGATGTCTATTACATTTTAAATGCAGTCTGGGTCAATCGATGCTACAAATATACGTGCACATAAATAACACTCGTACGCAAAGAAATTATAGGAGTCTGGACGCCAGCCTAATGGCTGTCGAAGGTGTGCGAACGAGTGGATTGGAGGGAGGTCATGGGGTTAGGCCTGCAACCATTCCACAACTGGCAAACTATTTACATGGTAACTCGTAACTATCAGCAACTCAACTCGAATGCATCTGGAATGCTTTCAGGCATTCCATTTAACTCGCTTTCAAATTTGAAGCAGTACGTTGGCGAGTCCCAATTCGGTAGATTAATTTGAAATTGGTGCGCTGTAGATAACGACAATCGGTAGACAGCATGATTTGCAAAGAAAGTTTGTACACACTCGAATAAAGAAGAAGGGGTAATGCCAGTTGTAATTTGGATGCATGCTTTGGAAAATCTATGAGGCAAATGGGCAGATAGAATGCAAAATTGTTTCATGGCACCCTGCAGTACTTCCGATGGCATAAAGTGTAAATGACAATGTCCATGTTTTTCACAGGTTAAGAGCTAATCTTTTAGACTTTAAGAGGCATTGTAGGCTGTCAGAGCTATATAACTGGATGGGCAAACTTTAAATCTGTTTCTTCCAGGCATAAACATCATTCAAAGTGGTGATCAATATTATTCTCCTCATCCATTCTCCCCAGATATAACAAGGGTCAATCAGTCACGGACAGCTGGGGTCCCAGAAAGAACGACCTCAGTTCACCAGATGCGATTATTTTTATTTTATTAAACTAGAACGCTAGGGTGCCAGAAATAAACGCCAAAGGATAATCCAAAGGATAGCCTTAAGCTGCAAGAAATTCAATCTGACGATGATGTCTTTGGTGGTGCCCACTGAATCTTAATTTGGGTTGATGGACTACACCCCCTACCACATGGTATTAAATTACTGACAGTAGGGTACCGAGTTGAATTGGATGGTCGGGGCCACCTACACGTAGATGGCATTGTTGCAACGCTCATTGAAACAATAGTGCGAGAGCATAATTGAAGTGGAATCCCCCACAGGATTTATCAACTGCAAGACTGGCTCGCATCAATGCTGCAAGGTCAGTTGGGGAGGGAAAGGGCAGATATCGAGCTAAAACAACAACACGCACGCTACACATTTTGGCTTTTACGTTTTCGCTGTACAAATTAACAATAATACGCATACGTGCATGGGCCATGCACATGCTCTTAGGTGAAAAACAACGCAAAATTCGATATGATTGTCCGTTCTTTGTTAAAATCGAGATGGCTCCGCCGTCGTTCCGAAAGGACCAGCACGCCCACGCACAAGCGCATTAGTATACTAAGTCAGTCAATACTCTGGTTTCATCACCACCAAACACCGCGGAGGAAAATATCGTTCTTTCTTTGACGAGACAGCATCTCACCTGCGTCGGCCAAGACGCTCGACGAACGTTCCAATGGAATCGTAATGGCGCAACAGGATTTCCGGTGGGAATCAAAATGGATCTTTGGGGTGAGGAAGGTGAATGGCGGAGGAAAGGATGGGCAATTGCTGTACAAGGGAGAGGGGCGAGGGTGGGGCTGGGGAAAAGATCCGCACGACATTCCAAAAGACTGTCACCATCGTCATTTTGTACCATCGTTTAAAGCTGAAGATCTACCGCACGCCACGTGCGCCGGGGCAGAGATCATGGTTGGTGCCACATGGTTCAACAGGCGGCACGAGTCCAAAAACTTGAAGCACAAAGTCTCTCGTCTAAGCAGTGCTTACGAAGCTTCCAGTTTCACCCTCTGCATGTGCGCGAGAGTCGCTGCTGATACTGTCCTTTCCATGCTTTGGAGGCTGGCGAGATGGTGCATCGGCGGCGGAGACGGCGACAGCTTCTTCGATAGATTTAGCGGCTGGCTGTCACCATTGGTCCTGCAGTTCAAGTGTTCGAGGATTTGCCCAGCCATGGGCGACGTAGGCTTAGGCGATGCCCGCTTGGGTGCCTGGGTCACAACAACGGAGATTGGCGACTGGGGGGTGGCCGCCAGGGTGGGCGAAGCAGAGGCGCTGCCTCTCAGGTTGGGATTGTAGTACATGCGGGGAAGAGGAGACGCTGCCAAACCAGGCGATGGTGCCTGTTGTACTTGCTGCTGCTGAGTCTGGTACTGCGAATGCAAGCTTGCAGAGGCCGGCAGAATCGAAACAGTTGCCGTCATCTGTTGCATGCCAGAGGACACCGGAACATAAGATTGTCTGGCCTGCACGGGAGCGCAAGACGATGGGATAGCGGAAGCCACTACAGTGGTTGGCTGTGGCGCTGACACGAAGGGTGACCAAGAGGATGTGGGGTTGGTGGGATACGCGTTTCCAATACTGCCATTGGGCTGCGGAATGTAGTACCCTGGTGGGCAGACTGAGATGCTGCCCTTGCTGTTCGATGCCGGGACAGCGCCGTAGGGCGAGGCGCTCTGTTGCGAAACCTGGGGCATCGCATACACCATGCCGTTGGTCGACATGCCGTAGTGGTGCTGGGATGTTGGAGGAGGCCCCGTCATAGAGTTCATTTCGGCGACGTTGCGTCCGTTCTGGCCACCCTCACTCCGCATGATGATGTTGCGGAGGATGTCCGTGGTTTTCAGCTGCTGCTCGCTCATGCGGGGTCCCTGCTCCAGGGTCTTCACCAGCATGCTGTGGCTGCTGGCCAGAGAGGCGTTGAGATGGGGACAGTGTGGAGACACCGAAGTCGGGACGACGATGTCCGGGCTTGTCGGGGTGGAATCAGAGTCTTTGCGCAGAGCGCGAAACTTCTTGTGCGGTTTGTAAGCTTCGTCCATCAGCAAATTGGTATTGATCAGCGGTGGTGCTTGGAGCGCTCTCTTAAGCACTGGCATGTCTTCGATGCTTTCCATCTTCTCGGAAGCCTCGCAGTCAGAAATGTCTTTCACCTAAAATGGAACATGAAAGCGCATTAAAATCCTGCTCGATTGAAACTGCTGTGTATTTCGCGGCAGTTGCTTTTTGCTGTTTACGCCATCAAATTCAACTGAAATATTTACCTTATCTTCCATGGACGAGCGTGGACTGCTGCAAATGGAAGTACTGCGGCTGCCACCGCCTCCACTGCCGCCCAATTCCTTGCCGCTTTCAATGCCGGAGTCTGTAGGCGATTCCAGCTTGCGGATTTTGTACGGGCATTTGCTGTTGGGGCTATCCACAGCCGAGCTCTCATCTCCAGAGCTTCCACCCTCGTGGTGCATGTCCTTTCGCCGCTTGCGGGAATCCGGCATGTGGACCATCTCCCCAGAGCACACGCTCTCATTGTCCGCGCTGGATTTCAAGCTCGACACAGAACTGAGTGGCGATTTCACGCTAGAGCCATCGTCGATGACGAAGCTGCCGGTGTCCGAAGAGCGTGGGCTGCAGTACAGGTCCTGCTCCTTGCCGTCGTTGCCCGATGGGCTCCAGGACATCGCTTCAACGCCACCACCTCCTCTCATGAGGTGCGAGGCCACGAGGTGGTCCTGATCCTCCCAGCTACCCTTGGAGTCCTCACTGGGTGCGCCGTTGGAGCTCTGGTGCTGCATGCCATAGGTGCCCCAGTGTCCCACGTGGGTCTGGTACAGGGCGTGCATGTTGGTGGACGCAGTCACCTCTGTCTGGTGCGGTGCTTCTGCGTGGGGCTCCATCTTGAAGGCCAGGAGCTTCTCCGAGTGCAGCGTGTTGAGCGTGCGCAAGTCTGGAATCTTCTTCATCAACTCCTGGAAAAAGCCGGGCGATTCTGGGTGGCCCTGGCTGACCAGCACCTGGAGAGCCTGCATCATCTTGTCCTGCATCTTTTCGACAAGTTCGACGTTTCGAAGGCCTGGGCGATCTGGAACGACATAGGTGGTGGGCGTTGAATGACAGGAACAAAAATTTGGGGGAAAAGGTTACACTTTTTGAAGCATTACCACAGCTGAAACTTCCAAGAGCAAACAGCCAAACAGTCAAAAATCTCAAGAAAACTCAGGAGGATCGCATAGTGCGGGCTAGAGCAGTGGGGCACAGAAGTCGACTGGCAAAGTCCTTCATTGTGTATCGCAACTTCGCTGCGGACCAATCAGTTCGAAGGAGAGCAGTCGGAAAAGGGAGGTTGGTGTGAACCGAGGCCACTCAATGAAATTTCAAATTGGGCTTTTGAAAGCGCAGCGGAAAAGATCAGCCATTCACCCCGAGTTATTTGGGTCAGGGCTACTTCCCACCCGGAGCCCTTTAAGAGCTTTTTTCGGTGCTCCAACCGCTTTTTTCTTTCTTGAAAACGCCAATTTGAAAATAACACCACCAGCAAAAAACCCAAGCTTTATTAAAAGCCCCATGTCGCCCGATTTCGGAAAAAAAATGTAAAAGGGGAGAGATGCGAGCGGGGTTGGTCCGATCCCCGAATATTCTTTCCTCTTTTTTGGTCTCATTTCAATTTTTCTCCTAAGTCGTGATTTTTTTGGTTGCGAGACGTCGACCCCACTTTTTAATCGTGGGGCTCGCATTGTTAACCCTGTTCAGGGTAGGGCATTTTGGGGCATTTTCCCCGCTTTTTGGAAAAAATAAAATAATCAACCGATCGAGTTTCCCTCGACCTGTCATTTAGGATGAGGGAAAAAAATTAGATTTTCTAGACGGGTTCGCAAAAGGCCCATTTCAGATTTCAGTCGTACGGTCGCTTTGTCAGAGTTTCTATTGTATTTGGTATTGCGAATTCCACGACTTTTAAAAATTCTTCAATGCCTATTAGAATTATGGGGCGCTTCAAGTTTTACGTTTTTACAAAATAGCGATTTTCAGACAACCTCGACTCTAGTGACGACATGGTCATCGGTCAAAAAATGCGATAGGCAACATTTTTATTTTGAGAATAAAAGGTAAAAATTCCATGCCATTTCGATGACTGGTAGACACCCTGGCTATTAGTAGGATATGTGCTCACCTCACCACACAGAAAGCTTCCCCTTACAGCACGTAAGCTTGGTTAGGCAGCTTGCAATTTTTTCTATTTTTTTTTTCTAACCTACTAATCTAACCTCACCCATAACCGATAGGCTTACAATAGGGCTAGGTTAGGTTAGATTAGGTCAATGTAGGTTTAATTTGCAAGTTGCCCCGCAAAGCCTTTGAGCTGTTAGGAGAAGCCCACTTTTTGCGAGGAGTGCACATATGCTACTAATACCGACAGTCTGTTAGAAGCCAAACTCAATTACAAGTCACGCAGGCAAACTTTCGAAAAGATGGCATTTCGATGATCAAGAAGCTGAAGCTGGTGCTTCCGGTTATTAATGGGCGAGGGTTGGTCATGCAGGACCTGGGTTTTGGAGAGTGTAAACGACCGATGTCTGGGCGCCACATTGCAGCACCCATCAATCCACTCAAAAGGAAATATGATTCAAACGTCGAAATTTCCTGCCATGACTCAACAACTTCTAAGATCATGAAAACAGCGAAAATGTTACTCACCAGCAGCGATGACTACGACGGCGCAAAATAGTCCCACTTCTCCGTCAGCCAACTGCAGAGTGTTCATGCGCTCAGCAAAGTCAAACATTGAGTCCATGAGGAATCGTGCATTGCTGGAGTGGAGCAGCGACTCCCTCTTGAGCACTTGGCCGTTTAAACAGATCATGGTGTTGGCCCTCGAATCGAACATACAGGCCAGCCTGACGAGCAGCACTTCGAAAACTCCGGCCTAAATAAATAGCCCAAAACCGAAATTAGATCACAACCCATTTGCGGGGGTCGTTGAACTGCGGGGAGAAAACAAGCGACTTTCCCATTTGGGTCAGCCAGGAACCTCAATTGCTAATTTGCAGATTTTATTTTAAACCCCGCTACTTTTGGAGGGGGGCGGGGGGCATTAAGTAGGTCTCTTCAATGGGAACAATTAAAAACGAAGTAGGTAAGAAACCCACCTTTAACAGGGTTACTTGATCGTCTTGCGACAGCAGACTGAATCCCGGAATTCGCTTTGCGAACTCCACAACACCGCGAATGGCTGGTGAAAATCGTTCCGAAAAGTCTTCCAGCACCCTCTGGTTTCCGTTCTGGAGCGGATGTGGGTTGGGGTTGAGGGGGCAAGCCTGAAAAGAGAGGGAAAAAGACAGACGTTAGTCAACATCGACGAGTTGAATGGAATCGCAAAATAAAAAATAAAAAACCGCCACACTGTGCATTGGCCTAGATAGGGCGAGGGGGCCAATTTTTTATTAAACTTTTTTATTTAGGGGAACAAAACACGGGTCTGCGCCACCCGATAAGGAGTTGGTTTTCGTTTTTCCGGTAAACTGGTCGAGTTTCTTCAATGCGCCATCAGCGTTAATTTTTAGCTGGATAAATAGCGGATGATGATCGTCATCCGAGGTTTGATTTGGGCAGATGGGATGGGCTCTCCAAATAGAGGAGACCCTGGAACGCTGCCTCGAATTTTAACGTGGCCATGGCCAACTTATCTCCACCCTGCGGGACGCTAAGAGGTTAAAGCGTTGTTAGCCCAGGGCCGGAGGAAATACACTAAACCAATAAACAGGATTTGAACTGCGATCCCATGGAAAACTACTGATTTTCAAATGTCCATTTTTTCAGCCCGGAAAGGAACGAGCCACGTTATCAGGGTGTTTACTGCATTTGGTATCGCAAATTCCATGACTTTTCAATGACTTCACAAAATGCTCAATCAATGCCTATTAGACAGACGTTCAAGTTTTATGTCATCACGATTTAGTGATACAACTTTTCAGAAACATCTTAATCTACCACAGTGATGACATGATTATTGTGGGAAATACTATGTAGGCGCTCAAGTCAATTTCCCTGACAACTTTTCAGTCACCTCCCTTTTTTTAAGTACGAAAAATGAATGAATGATATAAGAATGATGGATTTTATCGCAATTTTGTTTTTATAAAAATGATAGCTACTCAAATCAATTGGCTAGTGCAAACTATCTCAATTTCCCTGACTTTCTAGAAAGTGGGAGCCCTGCACGACCCTAATGCAAATTTCCTGACTTGTCCATTATTTCCATGATCTGAATTTCATATCACGACATTTCCACGACTTCCATAACCAGTAGACACCCTGTACGCGTACCATTTTTAGGAAAGTTTAAGGAAGAGATGAAGAACGAGGAAGATCAGTAGGTAGGTAGCGTCATTATCCTTATTTCCCTGCAGAGCTCAGTCTTCACTAACTTCCCATTGCCTGACAATTGCGTTCCAATTTAACAACACCGTCGCATTATTATGGCCGCCCCCACACGGGCGTTAAACTCGGTCAAAGGTCCCAAAGTATCGCAGGGTGGCGTTTAGGCCAATTCAGAATTGGTCCATCCTGCCCTGCTTTATCTCACGCATCCCAGCTGTCCCCCCACTAATGACGACTTGTTTGTTCGGCATCCTGCGCACCTGGCGGTGGCAACGAAAAATGGGGGGGAATCGCAATTAAGCAGGACGAAAGGGCGTGTGTGGGGGGATTGATAATTTGGCGAAATTCGAGGAGAAAAATGAGAGGTACAGACAATAAGTGGAAGTGGCTAATTGGTGTCAGTGAAACCGAAAAATTGCATTTGGTAGTTTGGGAAAGGAAGCTGACCATGCGATAAGTGGGGGGGAGGCAATTTTGGGTCAGGGGGTAAACGACGGTGAGTCCGGTCACCTGCTGGTTAGGTTCGCTACGCGTTATCAAGGTGAGGTCGTCCCCTGGGGCTCTGGGCCAAACGCCCAGCCGGCAGAAATGACCAAAAATGGGGCCAATGGTCCCCAGCCGCCGAAAATCGATAGTTTCTAACAACAACGTTGCGTGATCGCTATAAACGCTATTTTCGAACTGGATACAGCACGGCCTTGACTGCGGGGCGCAATGGGTGCGCATGTTTTTCGAAAACAAATATCGTAAAAACAATTTCGCAACTTCGGATGTTACGAGACTTCGAGGAACAGGAGACGTGTCGCAGGTTTCAAGCAGGGCTAGGGTTCTCGGCCCGCCTTCGAGGAATGTCTCAGAAATCCAAACAACAATTCCAAGGCGCTTTGAGGCGCGTGAGGGTGATAGCCCAAAAAACGCACTTCTTGTTTTCGCTGACGTCATCGCCATATCTAGCGCGAAATTGTAGAGCTTATCGATTCCACAGTGCCTCGGTAACCATTCAAGATCTCCACCTGGGTCTTGTCCAATAAATTAGCTGATAAAAACTATCTCAACTTCTCTAAAATTTTCACGATTTTCACAATATTTCCCCGACTTTCAAAGATTTTTTTGCAAAACGGGATGACAATTGAACAGTGTTAACCCAATTTTTATCTCGTGAATCAATCGAAGTCAAAAATCCCATGACTCAAGATGTAAAATTCAATACTTTTCCACGAACCGGATTTCAACTCAATACTTTTCCACGAATTGAATATCAATTCATGACTTTTCCACGAACCGAATATCAATTCATGACTTTTCCACGAACCGAATATCAATTCATGACTTTTCCACGAATTAAATTTCAATTCATGACCTTTCAATGGTTTCCATGACCTGAATTTCAATTCACGACTTTCACGACCTGAATTTAAATTTGACTTTTCCATGACTTCCATGACCTGACGGCACTGGTAGGCACCCTGCCAACGTTTCAGGGGCCACCCCTTTGGCAGTCTGTTATAATAAAGTACATGTAATCTGAGAGTACATTTGATACAGCAGAGTAACAACCAAACCCAGCTCGCTATTAAATGACGTTATCTCCGCATTGCCAAGTGTCGAAAACACTAAGCAAGCTCAGCGCCATAAAGCATTCCGTTGGCGAACAATCGAGCGGGCTAACCTTGACAGGAAATCAAGGCCAAAACGTGATTTATTTCGCATCGCCATACTAGCATCAATACGGTCATAAATTACGAGCTCTTAATTCTCATATGCCAAATTTCGTTCAATTTTCAATGGAATCAGGACGTGCCCGGTTGTCAACAGCACTTCCGCGGCTAAAGTTCTCGGAAGCCAGCGCCCCCGCGCGGAACTTCCGCATCCATCTTCCAGCAGCGAAACGAGGTTAAGGTTACTACTAAAAATACTCTAAAAATACCCAGTTTTCTTCGCTTGGCCAAAACAAAACGTGGGGAGAAATGGGAAATGACGCGTATCGATCAGTTTTAAGGTTCCAGCAACAGGGGGCGCGCGCGTCTCTGACGTCAGCGCCTGCACCTCCTTCAAATTTGGAAGAAATTATCGATTTTCGAGTTAGTGCGTTTTCCCGAAACTTATCGGAAATCTGACGCCATTCGAAAACAGCTCCTGCTAGAGTCAACGGATCGATATCGATTGAATGGATCTTGGCGTTCAAGGTTTAGGTCGCTTTTATCGATCAACCGTTGCCGAGTGGTGGCGCTGCTGAGGTGGGTTGGCTCGTTCAAGGTTAGGAGTGCTATATCGGGTCAAGGTCTGTCAGGATGCTGGGATCCCGCAGTGAAAACGGCAGCCAGGGGGCGGGAGTGAACCAGTTTTGTGAGGGGTAAGGCAGGCTGGCCAGACGCGCAAGTTCGCAACTGACCCCTAGTGACCAGACCTCATTGGGGTATGAGATGGGGGATGGGAAATGGTTTCAATTTCGTGGGAAATTAGGCTGACCTTGATCGGGGCGCATCAGGAATGTGGGTTGCACAAATTTTGGCTGAATCCGAGTCCTGGATTAGGCACCCGGCCCCCCAGACCCCACTGGCGCCGAGGGCGTATGTTTAGAATTTAGAAAACCAAACCAGTAGATTGTGACGTCACCTGTTTAAGGAAAACATCTCGGTCGCATTGCTTAATTAGGTTAAGAATGTCGTCAGCGCGAAAATCACGTACCGAAAACCAACCCCCACCCACGCGAAAGATCGAAGGGTCGAAGGTGCACCGAGTTTTCGGTTCCCTACCGGGTGCCACGGAAGTGACGTCACTCCCGAAGCTCGCAATGTCAGGAGGCCGACTCATGACGCACCCTGTACTGAAACGGACCAATTGGTGTTACGGCGCAACAAACTATAGGGTTCTAAATCAAATGCTCAAGTCGATTTCCCTGACATTTTACATTAAGATTCTTTTTTTTAAATAAGGAATTATGGATGTTCTCTCAAATTTTTATAAGATGCTCATCAATTAGCTGATTTTCCAGAAAGTGGGAACCTTAAACTACGTTATTTAGAGTACTCATTACTCAGCTGTAGCGTTCCGAGTATCGTAATGTGTTATTCGGGAGAATCTAGTAGTTTTTGAACATTAAATTTGGCACTAAACACGTGAAGGGAGCAACATCCATCCATGATATTAATATAATGTATTGATCCGCGTAATTAAGACGAGTACCAAGATTCAGCACGCTAGGGCGGTCCGAAAGTCTTTAAAACGACATCGTTAAGGTCCGTTACAGACAAAGATGAAAAGTCATGTTAAAGGCTGTAAATAAAAAAAGCTGAGAACGAGCCAAAACAACAGACACCCGATCGTTTGATGCCGGAAATTGGCCAAGTGGGGCCCCCCTCCACCCTTTCTCGTTTCGGGAAATACGATTGCGCGTATCAACACCACGTGGCCTCTAACCTTTGCAATTTGCATGCGCAATGTAACGTTCTCCAGTGTGGACATGCGCAACAGGCAAGGCACGCAAACCTAGGCAGAGTTGGTTGGTAGGCGTTTCAGTCCCCATATATCCTTCGAAAACTGGTGGCCCTGACCCAAAAAACTGCATGCGAGTACACGTCAGGGTGACTGGTCCATCCGCGTTGGTTACAACGAGAGATAATGGGAATGGGGATTGGACACGCAACCTCGAAAAGTTCAGGCCCTTTGGCTCGAGGTTCTGGGGCACTTTCGCAATGCGGCCAGGCGCCCATTTCCGGTGCGAACGAGCCCTTGGCCCCAATTTCCCCGAGGTCGCAAAGGCACCACTGTACCACATTGCATGATCAGGTGCCCAAGCACACCCAGAAAGTATACCACTAATTCACTATACAATTTAGGCTACTAGGCCTACTTAGTGGTGGTGGAAACCGTTTTTGTGATACCCGCGAATTTCCCTGCTGCGAGGTCAACCACCCATTCCTTTCCGAAACGAATTTCTGCCAAATCCTGTCAATCTCGCCAGCCCGTGGGCCACGAAATTCTAGAATCGGAAATAGCGAAAAAAGGAAAAAAAAAGGCCTGACCCTGGCGAATGCCATTTAATTTTCGAGGCAAGCCTAGCTGACGAGAATACCAAATGTCCACGGCGAGCAATCAAAATGGGGGAAAAGACTGCAAACCAACCAGGAAATAAAATCATGGGAAGAAGCGAATTAAAAAACACAGATAGACGGGGGCCAAAGTTCAAGTCAGACGATTGGGTTTCCTTCCATTTCGTCGATTCTCTTTAGCTGCCTGCGTCTTACGTTTCATTTCCGGCAACACTGGATGAGCCTCGTAGCCAAGACGCGGACATGACTGACAAACGTAATTGGAAAATTAAAAATCGGCAACTTGCTTTTTTATTTAACTTTCCAAAAACTTCGAGTCCCAGCCTTAGGATTCGTGCGCATTTGATGAATCGACAGCCTACGTAATACTTGTTTACCAAGTGGCGATGACGATCACATGCTTGAGGGGGGAGGGGGAAAGTCATTCATGGGATGGGCGGCGAAACATTCTACGCATTTACGAGATCAGATTCTCGATCGCGTCGCAATTTAGCGATTCGAAACACGGAGTCGCAATTTCGGTTTCTGTTTTCTCAGCTTTAACATTTTTAAAAGAGTTTCATAATAACCAAAAACTCACTGTTACGCATAATTTTCCTAGCAGACAATGTTTATATGCGGCCTTAAATTCAACTTCAACTCAAAATTTAAATTTTAGTCGTGTACGTGCTCGGAAACGCGTTTTACATACTGGAAGTGAATTTCAGAAATTTTACTCGAAACTCGACAATGGGGCGGTTTACTTCAAGCGTTAGGCAAGTTTACTTTCATTTCCGCATATAAACAAAGTCAATTTCGTGATTGAAATTTGGGCGCAAGCAGATGTGAAATCAATCAAATTCAGGGTTCCCAGTTCACACTCAAATTCTTCATTGGCATTCACTCACATTTTCTTCGAATTTTTTTTAAATAAAGAAATCTGGTGGATTTTATCCCAAATTTTTATATAAGATGACGGCTAATCAAATGACTGATAAAAGTATCAATTTCCCTGACACTTTCATTTCCCTTAGTCACATAACACAACGGGAACCCTGTAATTGCTAATTTTAAAACGTTAGATTTAAAAAAAAATATTGGCTTACCAATTGTGGGGTACACTGGGTATACACGGGTCGTTCCAGAGCGGCCTGGATGACGGGTCCCATCTTATCCTTGGTGTAGTCGCAGGTCTCGATATGGGCCGTAACGATTGTGATGACGAGCTTGGACTCATCCTCCAGTTCGACGGCTAGGGCCTTTTCCTGCGAGCGGGCATTGACGCTCTGCATGGCGGCCAAGATCTTCGCCTTCTCCCTCTTTGGCACCCTCCCGAATCTGACGGCTGAAATCGGAAGAAAATCCGAAAATTAGGCACCGCATCAACGCAGAAAAAAACCGAAAACCGCGCTTTTTTCCAACGACGTACTTGGCTTCATAACGGGGTACGAAGCGGTCCAGTTGTGACGCGACATAAATCCTGGCGAAAATAGGAACCTTTGAAAAATACTAGTTTGGCCGTCGAATGCTGACCGTCAGGCCTCACACCATGTTATCCCTGTTGAAAATTGAGAGAAAAGCGTTTTTTTTTTTCGAGAGCGAAGCGTTGGACGACCCACCTAGCGCGCTGGAAAGCGAGAATAATCTCTCTGAAAGAAAGGTAGAGGCGAACGAACGAAACTGCGGGGAGCGCCATCTGCGATCCCATTCTGACCTTGAACTTGTTTCCACTGCGAATTGACCTACTTTTGCTGACCTTCAAACGCGTGTTTGCGTTTGCGCCTGAGTCTCGTAGCTCAGCTAGGGTTGGCAGCCTGCCTGACGCGAACAAAAGAAGTGGCTGGAAATTGCAGGAAAACTGACATTTGCCTTTCCCTTTGCTTGTTTTTTAATTTGAAATTTCGGAGAAAGCACTACTGACTAATGACTAGCAGTGGAGATTTTCATCGTCTTTTATTTTCACTTACCCCAGCGTCGCCTTGGCAACACGGCACGCTTGCTTCGCTTAGCAACCGGAGGGAAGATGTCGTAGTTTTGGGATGCGGGGTTGCCTAGGCAATGTCTGCTAATGAATGTCACGTCACAATCGACCACCCGGCTCGATAGCCGGGAAATTTCGAAAGTTACTACTAACATTTCTATTCGATGTGTCCACAAAATTTTCAAAATCTGCTCTGTTTCAATTTAGACCCCCCTCCCCAATTAGTAAAATGTTACTAATTCAGGGTTCCCATTCAAATTCTCAAGTCGATTTCCCTGACACTCCCTGACATTGGCTGATATTTACACGAATTTCCACTAAAAAGTGCTATAAAAGATAGCGCCTAATCAATTGGCTGATGCAAACCATCTCAACTTCCCTGACATTCTTTGAGTTTTTCTTTTCCCTGACTTTTCAGAAAGTAGGAACCCTATAAATTACTTGATAAACTGGTTAATTTACTCGTTTTGAGCAAACTGGTGGCCTTTTACTAATTGGAGAAGCTCTTGCGATTACAGTAATTGTCTCAAAAGCAGGGTCTATCCCTTGATTCCCTTCACTACAAGAGACCTCGTTATTAGGACAAATGATCGAGCATCCTGTTCCAAAAGAGGTCGAAAGCGTGACGTCACAGGGCCAGTGGCGAAAATTATACTATTGAAGGGAGGGTCAAAGGGACACAGGTCGCGTGACCCAACGCCTACCCCATTCCAAAATCCAAAAATGGAACACTCGCCACGTTCCACATTTTCCGTGAATGGAAGCGCCAGAGTGCTACGTGCAGGAGTGAAAATCGATGCATGCTTTTCAAGGGCGCTTAGGTACAGCCCCGTAGATTAAAGCGGATGCCTGACGATAGAGATGATTTCCACCTGGAATAACATCAACAGCCTGGCTGCTTGTTTTTCAGCTACGATAACGTAACGTCGATGACGCAACGACCAATTCGTGTTGACGGCCATGACATTGAAAAATCGAAACTGCGACGTGGTCGATTTATCGTTTCAGGCGAAATTCGTTTTCCAGGTTGCTATTTCGGTTGCTGTGCGGGGGCGTGTCGTGCTAACCTAGTTTCAGGTCCGTTTCCAAACCCGAGTTTGTTTTACGGCAGCCATGGACGACGTCAGCGCACTTAAGCTTAACAACATTTTCAGGGTCAAGCCATCTTTCGGAATAGGAAAAACGAAATTCGTCACGAGCCAAGTTATCCAGAAAGGGGGTCGAGGATGAGCCTCCATAGGGTGTCAAAAGCGAAAACGCCATTGCCATTACATTAGCGTGGCGTAGGCAGCGCCCCTTGCACGCGGGCAACCATGCCGAGTCGAGTCGTTGAAAAGCACTTCGGTCCCCGCGGGGGCCGTGTCAATTTTTTGCTCCTCAGCCATGAACGAAACAAATAAAAAGACATTCCGCGTCATTGTGAAAGCGCGGGTCGTTCAATAATTACATTCGAGTGGAAATCTTTATGGATTGCCAGCGTATGGGCGAGCTGGGTCTACATGTATTTGTTTTAAGTGTGTCAAGGTGGCGCGTGTTTTTTTTTTCGCGCTTCCTCCAGTTCAGTTTCATTCAGAGGCGCATGTCTTCCTTCGTCCATCTTGGATTTCCAATCGCTCAAGCCTGTATTCAGTCCAATTTCTCGAGCCAATTCCAGAAATATGGCCAGTTGGTATATACTTTTTCACACCCAAGTACATTTTTCGCCTTTTTCATCCAATATTTATGAAAGAAATAGCTATTTTTCACCCAATATTTATGAAAAAAAAAATAGCTATTTTTCACCCAATATTTATGAAAAATAGCTATTCCAAGAGCTTTAACAGTTTTACAAAGCTAGACCACAAGTTGTGGACTTCAGCTTGCTTTTCTAAAAAAATTGCATGGCTGTACATGTAAATATTACACAGTCGAAATTTGTTTTCAAAAATTCGAGCAAAAATGCATTTCAAGCGTATTTTCATGTTAATGGTTTTTATACATGTACATGTACATTGACGATTCTTAGAAATATTAGTCTTCAAAAGAACGTCACAGGCATTTTTTTCAAAAAACTGACAAAATCAATTTTAGTACAGTTTGTATGAAATTAAGGACCTGAATGAAGGGGAGTTCCTCCGTTTTACGCTGGATTTCTTGTGAAATTCATTCCCAATGAATTTTTCACAAATTGCCATTTTTTGCCCAATTTTTCACACTTTTCACCTTTCATACTGGCCACAACCCTGCAATTCGATAAACAAGAATGGAGTGTATGAACGCCCGACGTGCAAAACTGGAAGTCATTGTCGTCGATGATCGAACACGGCTTAGAAACAATCTACAGATAAAAGCGCCATGGGTGGTGTAACGAGATAGGCCTTAAAAGTTGCCGGTCCATTTTCGATAGGGAGTCGTGTCAAATTTTGAATATTTTCGTGCAGTCCAAGCCAGAAGCCAGAACCCAAGACGCTGCTGGCAGCCTGCCACGTAGTCCGCTTCCGTCAATAGTCTTATCGATCGACTTAGGGTTAATTGGCTGCAGCTCGGAAGGCACATGTAACGGAGGATGGGCCCAAATTTTGGCTGCCCCGCACGCCATGGTCCATCGATCGACTCTGAAAATAGCCAAAGTTTGGACTGTCGCCCATGTACTACATGTAGGCCTAGCCGTTAAATAATGGATTTTTCAAGGCCCAGCTTCTCGGCCTCCCTCCTTTAATTCAATTCCATTCCGATTTAAGGCACCAAGGACGCTCCCGAACGCCGACCTTCGCTACATGGTCATCCTCGTTTTACGAGCCTCATTAGCACGTACTTATTAATTGCCTCAGCATAATCCGTCGCGACGAGCGCCATCTATTGCCTAAGTCGAGCAAGGGGGGCCACCTTAACGTGCCTTTTCACCTTGGAAGTGATAGGCCGTTTTCACGATTCAAATTACTCGAGCTGAATAAATATTTTGCCGATCCAACTCCGGTTACAAGGCCAAGAATCCGGAATTCCCTTGACACGCAAATTTAATAAAATCGATCGGCAATTATTGCGCAACGCGGCTTAATTGCGACGAAAATTTCAGCCTTTTCCGAAAACTCGCATCCAAAATTTTTAACGGATCGATATGGCGACGGTTGCCTGGCAACGGAGGTGGGGGGAACGATGAGTAATGGACGATACGAGCGTGGGATGATCAACAACGAGCAACGTAAAACCGTCAAAAAGATTTTTTTAGTTATCGGATGATGGTAAATTCGCTTCGATGGCGAATTTCCGAGAACTTAAAAAATCGAAATACATGTACTGTATGAATGGGGAGAAACGGGCCCACTTTCAACGTTTACTATTTGGGTGTTCGTTGAACATTTTGAAATTATCAGCGAAATGAGGTCAGGGACCTTCGATTCGGCGCCGAGGTCAGTGCTCCCTCTAGTGGTCACTCCGTGAAGCTGGCTGGTCAACCCTTCGAGGCCTGCAGCAGCGACCTTGAAAGTTTGAAACGCGCAGCGTCAACACGATGACGTCATTACCTTGGAGGGATATCGGTTTCGCGATAAAGAGAAGCAGAGAAAAAAACACTTCCTTATTGCGATAGATTATCATTGTAATCAGCCTTGTTTGCACAATATTTAAACGAAACGAGACGCTGCCTGGTGACGAAGCTACCGCTAAATGCTGGTTTTATTCACAATAATTTCAGAGGACATTAAATGTACTTTTTATTGTTTAAATTTGGATATTAAAATTCGAAACAGCCAAAACTGTGCACTCCGCTGTAAACCGAGATTACAAAGACATTTCCCCTCATGTAATTTTCGGGATGATGCATCAGTTCCCTTCAAGGCCTTCCCATTTCAGACCACACATGTGGACCCAAATTCTGAAGTCGATTTCCCTGACATTAACACGATTTTTCTTTGCAAAAACGAGAAAAATGACGGATTTTATCTGAATTGTTTTATGAAAGATGACTAATCAATTGGCTGATGTAAACTTAGCTCAATTTTCCTGATTTTTCACGAATTCCCTGATACTTTTTCACTTTCCTGATATTCTCCCACTAGTCAGAAAGTGGGAAACATGTACAACGTGCTTCTAAAAACTTCGATGTCAAGCCCAGATTAAGCATAATTTGAATAGGCAGGATAGGACGGCGCCAGTTAAACAGGATTTCGGGGAAGGGAAGACAAAATTTAAATTTATCCACTCCCCAATATCCCGGAACGTCCTTGGCTTTTCGGGGGGAAAAACGTTTGGAGGACGATTTTCCGTAAAAATAGAAGGAAGTCCCCATCGCTCTCCCCATTGGCCACTCGATCAAAGCGTGGGTGAGGAATCCAATCCGGTACTGAACTAATTGCCGTTCATCTCACACCACGAGCAATGGCGCTTATTAGAAGAATATCATCTCCAGTGGCAACGGATTAAATTTCCCAATTCAATTGAAAACTCGCGTCCTTTAGCGCCACCTAGTGGTCCCGAGTGAAAACTAAGCTTCACCAAGATCGATACTGTACATCGGGAGGATGCTAGCATCCCAACGCGTTCGAGCATCGCATCGATAATCCATGTTTGGCGGCGCCATTTGCCACAATTTCCAGCGCTTTAAACTAGCATGCCGAATTAGATTTTTGAAAACCGATTTTTGTACTCACCATCTCTGGACATGCCCACGGCGATGCATTTTTTTAAGCGGCAATACTGGCATCTGTTGCGATTGACCCTCAGTATGGAACACTGCTGGTTTTTCGTACAAGGCCTGTATTGGATCTTCTGTTGGATGCTCCTTCGGAAGAAGCCCTGCGTGGGAGAAACGAAAGAAATTAAGGTCACAATCGCTAATTAGGCCCAATTAAGCGCTATATCGAGCCCGAGTGCTTACTGAAATTGCTAAAATTAGAACGATCCGTTAATTGGGAAGCTTTCGACCTTCTTGAAAATAACTACGTGTAATTAATTTATCAAACGAAATAATGAGCGTTAGCCCAAATAATCAAGTTTAATTGACATATGGGGTTTCAATAAAGTCATCATTCGGTCACCCCCCCCCCAAAGATGATGACAACAATCATTTAAACGACCCCACTGCATAGGGCTGAGGCTGTGTCTACTGGGTGAATGAACATGTAATGAACATTCCATGACTTTTCAATGACTGCCCTGACCTCACAAAATTTTAAAATTGACTATTAGAATACGCGACAGTTCAAGTCCATCGATTAGTGATTTTCATCATTCTGCCACAGTGATGACATGATCATACGCCAATAGAAAAAAATGCCAAATGATGCATTTTAGCCCAAATATATATTTTGTGAGTTAAGCAAAGGCACGAAATCCATGCCTGATGTAAATTTCAAGACTTTTCCATGACCCCATGATAATACTTGAACGACCCTACAGATTAGACCATAGGGCTGAAGCTAATCGAATCAGCAGAAGTCTTTAATTGCCTTACAATGTTATTGAATGGCCGATCCCCTTTAAATCAATGCGCTCGAAGTGTTTTAAGTTCACGATATCCGAACGAGAGTGAGCAGGTTGCGAGGCGTGCAAAACGAAATCCTAGAGTTCGTTCACCTCGTTCTAGAAAAAGTGAGGTCACGCCGCCATTGAATGCGACGCAGAACAGAAGAGAGAAAGGCAACGGAACACGGACGGGGTCAAATACCGCTTTTTTTTCTCTCCCCTCTCCTGCCGTAAGCGCTGCTACAGTATCTATTACGCATTAGGCATTGTTAGGCGCCTTATTAATGCCATATTTGATAAGCGCCACGAAACGGGCCACGAAATAGTTTTATGCCCCACTTTTTTTCTTTCACCGAAAATCAACGAGTGCGCCCATTGACAAATTCGATCCGCCAGGAAACCGTACAAAATGGCGTCCGTAATTTCCAATTTTCCATTGTCGTTAACTGGAAGCAGATGCAGTGCGTCCCAGGCATTTGTTCGCGTTTGTTTATTTGCACTACAGGTGTTTCGAACACCAGGGGCTAGGGGGCAGTACTGGCGAGCGGGTCAACGACCTCGGCTCTACGCCGATGTCAGTTTTTGAAATGATAAACCGATCAACCAAAATTACAGATACTGAAACAGATAGTCAGAGTCAAGTTATTCTGTAAATAACACCAAACAATTTGGAATAAATTTCTTTAACCTTATCCAATTTGGAAGAAATTCTATCATACTGGATTTGGTAATGCAAATTTATGACCACAAAAGATGAGACCGTTCAAGCCCATCGATTAGTGATTTTCATCACTTCCGCCATAGTGATGCCATGATCATAAGCCAAAAAAAAGGTGACAAATGATTTGAACATACAATGACTTGAACATTTTTTCAATGCCTGTTAAAATATGGAGCCGTTCAAGGCATGTCGTCACAATATGCGAAATTTGGATAACAAATGACGAATTTAACTAATTTTTTTATTTTGTAAATCAACCGAAGACAAAAATTCTATGACTAATATAAAGTTCATAACTTTTCCATGACCAGTTACTGAGTAGATACCCCATCCCATTATTATTATTTGGAGAATGCATTTGAGGTTGATAGAACAAAATTGACAAATCTATTTGTCGAATTGCACTGACGATCTAGCCTAGCTGGAGATGGGATGTTTTTCCAAAGGGAAATTTTCCACCAAGGTGTTTCGAAATCGCCCAAAGAATTGCTTCAATTTCGCAAACCGCAATCAAGAGGATAATTGGAGAGCAGAGCAGTTACCGGAAGCTAGATGGTGTCGCAGGTCGCGTGCGTTTAGGAGGAAAATCGGTCGAGAGAAAAAAAAGCCGAGAAAGCAAAGCAGCCGCAAAGGACGAGAGAGTTCAACGAACCCTCTCGTTTTGGGGGTCTCTTTTTCACCCTCCTTTCTCCATCGGCATCTGCTCGTTCCAAGGTGAGACGAGCTCGAAGGAGAAAACTGAGGAGAGAAAAAAAGGCCCTCTTCGTTAAGTTCTCAATGAAAAGAAAAAGAAGAAGAAAAAGCAGATTTTTTTCTGGAAATTTAGAACAAAATTTAAGAAAAAACGGGAAAAGGGCCTGCGTGCGGGGCTTAGGGACAGGAAGGGAAAAAAAGCCCACCCTGCCCGTGCACAAAAGAAGTTGCGGAGCAGCTGCCTCGACAGTGGTATATGGCATTTCCGGGTTATAATATTACACTTTTTGAGCGACCACCACTCCCTGATCAATAGGCTACCTTTAGTTTTGGTACGTTAGTTTTTTACGGCATTTTTTTTCTGCATCGAGTACGGCACCGATGTTACGACGCATTCATTTCGTAGTCTCACCCCACGATTTTCACCGACTCATTGTTATTCAGAAATCTAGAGCGACGCGTTGTCTGAGTTCCCAATATCCAAAGACCATCAATTTAGTAGAAAAAATGAGAATTCGAAAAGCCTATTCACGAAGGGCATCCGAGAAAACGACGCCAAATAGGGGACGGGTTCTTAATACACTGTAAACTGGCAGTCAACTTTTTTAACATGAATGGGCATCGCTAAATTATTTTTGAAAAACGTCAACACACTACTTGAAATCTTGGCGAATAAATTTATTAAAAATTGAGGAAAACATTATTTTACGCCAGCTTAGAAAAGTGCAATTGAGTTTTTATAACAAATAGGACGCCTTCCTATATGGAATCACATGCATGTTCTACAGTGTGGCGCCGACTTTTTATAAAAGATTATCTCAATTTCCCCGTCATTTCCATTAATTTCCTGACAAGTTTTCATTGCCCTGACATTCCCTGTATTTCCAGAAAGTGGGAACCCTTACCTGTCACTGCCAGGATGGCTGACAAAGGGTTGGCTTTACGGCTTAAGCAATTAAGCAACTGTTTTCGGGCATAATGGGGGCGCTATAATACATTTACCTGCCCAATAATACAGGGTGCGGGTTTGCATTACGCGTCATTATTAACCCATTCTTCGCCCCTTCGCATTTCCCTCCATTTTTGACACGCATTCCCCTTTCGTGTAAAAAACCAAAATCACGCTTTCCATTCTCGTTTTTAAAAGAGCCGAAAGAGGTCAAACACGTGTGGCAAAAAATGCGGGACACCAACTTTTACCCCAATTCGGCGCATTTTCCCACACGTCGTAACATTACGTTACCTGGAGTGCGACCACCGCAGGTGTCTTTGGCATGCTTATAATTAAAAAAAAACCTTTTCACATTCCAGCATTTACTTTTTGTTGGTTTGTGTATTTATTTGCGTTGTTGTTAAGGTGCCACAATACGGCGTCCCATTTCGCGGTACTGACCCGACCTCCATTAGCGGGATGGGATCACTGCTAATACTGAGGACATACCGAACTCAAATCTAGTTTTACAACCTGGATAATGGCGATGACGTGTTGTTGTGTATTTATGGAAAACGAAATTACCGCGTTTTCTAATTATCGCGTTTTAGCTTTGGTATGATCTCAGTATTAGAACCATATTTCCCTATTTTAATGACCACTGAGCCACAACCGAGATTAGGAAACTTTCGATTACAGCCCAAGTTAGTGGACTTGGCGAAAGCTAACGACCCAAAACAACGTTCGATAAGAAATGCCTATTTCGGGAGCCACCCCCGCGCCCCCTAGTGGATATCGACCGAGGGAAAACGGAAAGTAGGGCGAGCGTCGTAGACCCACTGAGTGAAAGTGGAAAAAGGTAAACAAGCGCCGGCAGATGGAGGTCAGCGCTCGGTCGTTCACCCGTGGGGTCAACGAACTGCGTTGCCCCGGCGCCCCCTAGCGGCGGCGCTGCTCGACGTCACCTACTTTCGCTGTGCACCAATGGCGCACCTGGCCCGCATTCGTTGGGCTCCGCCCCCTGACCCCGATTCCCCGCCGTCGACTAATCAGCGCGAACTGAGCCAAGGTAAGGTAATGGTAGCAGCAGCGCCCCCGCGCGGGGGAGATCGACGGCGGGTCGTTGAACCCGAAGCGAACTCGTGACACTCATTCACTTTCCGAAATGGAACTCGCTACGTCACGCGCTAACGGCACTCGTACTCATTCGGACTACTACGCTGTTATCTGATTTCGGAAAAATTAAGGCTACTTCTACTTAGAAGTGAAATTAACTCGTCCACCATGTAAGAGGCATTAATCGCTCTAACCTGGTTTTGGATGTGCCAGTTTTTTTTTGGTTTTTCGTACAAAGACGGCCATCTCACCCCTTCTACACGCCTTACTTTTCATCGCGTTAATTAATGCAACCAGATTAGTGTTTCCTCGTCTGTCTGTCCTTTCTGTATGACCACTGGGTGTGTCTTAATTTGCCCATAAGAACCTAATTTACACCTTAGAACCCGCTAAATAGTCCATTAAATAACTAAGAAGCCACTGTTGCCTTCTGGGATGCCAGAACCTCCGGTGGGTTTCTTAACGCCGAAAGTTCCACTGTCGGATTTATGAAACCCGCCCCGATGTTCTTTTTCCCCCAAAAGCCAACAGGCCTTAAAGTATCATAAATCCTATAATAATGAGCAATCGAAAAGTTAAAACGAAATGTATTATGGGACACTACGGTTTCGAATGCATTTTTAAAAAGTTTAAAGTTGTTAATTACTCGTGAAAGGACCAACTTTGATCAGTAAAACTTTAAATGACATGAAATGTTTGGTGAATAGAAAACGAGTACCAATTTTCAGCCCGTTAGGACGCCGGTAAGCCGGTTAAAAATGATTTCGTAAAGGTCGAAAACAGACAGAGATGAAACACGTTAAGTTAATATAAAGGTTGCAATTAAAACACCCACAAGCTCACATTTTTAAGATCTAATGAAAAGGAAACCATACTGAGTGCTCGTCAAATTTCTAGGAAAATCTCGTTTAAGTTTGCCGCATGATAGATTTCATAATCAACAAATTTGAGTGATGCTGGCATCGAACGGCTGCTCAAACTCGACTTTCTAAACTTTTTCTAGTTTGCTTTCTAACCACCATTGAATGAATCCATAAAAGCGGTTTTCGCCAGTTATTTGTATACCATCGAGAATCAATAGGGCCAGCAGTTATGAAAACATCCCGTTCGACAAGAATGTACGCACTATGAATGGCTTCTGTAGTGGTTACGAATCGGGGGCAAATCGAAAAGTTCGTGATACGGAATGCGGATCAATAGGCCACATGCATCGGGGGAATAAAATCCCGGAAATGCCAGATTTGTGAACTCAATAAGAGACGCGTAACGCTCTGTCCGTGTCGAAAAGAAAGGAGAAAAAAATGCAATTTGGAGAGTTGAAATACATAACCGAGCGAGGCCACGAGAAACAGCAATTAAGGGAGAGAGTGGATTCAGTGCACGCCCTAAATAAGTGCAAGCAGTTTTGAGGTCATCCGTCGATAAATATCCGGTGAGCGCTCGATCGGAATCTGAGCAGAAGGGGATCCGATATGACGTAGGCAACGTAGCTGGGTCGTTGAACTCGCTTCACCCAGATCGAGCAAAATGTGAGGCAAAAAAAAGTTAGCCTAAAACGAGAAGCGAGCATCGAAACTCTACTTTCACTGCGGCTGGCCCACAATCGAGTTTTTGGGAGCATCGACCTTTGGCAACCCGAAAGGTGACGTCAGGCACCGCTAAAGGGGGGCAAGAAAGGGTCAGCGAAACGGACGAATCGGAACGATGTTGAAATCAGCTTCGAGACGCCACCAAAAAAAAATCCACCAATTTGTTCACTCGGGCACCTCTACCCCCTGCCCGAAGAAAAATGGAACTGGACAGGAATTTTGGCAGGGGATGGTGTCGTGAAATTCGAAAGCTTCTAAATTGAGAAAGTGGGGTCAACTGATTCGCGTTCTTCTTACGCTTCAATTAAACATTTGGGTGTTAACTAAACATTTTAAACTGCAATTGTTTACGCAAACGTACGAGGTTCTCAATGTGCGTTTACACTACGTCACAAAACATTGCAATATAACGAATTAGTTTTGATTCTTTGGTTGTTTGTGAGATTTGTATGGTTGATCTATTGAATTAGTTTTTAACTCGGTTGTACAACATAAAATCCACTCTACGTGTGTCATCAATACAAGATGCTAAATAACATTCTTCCATCTCGTTTTCAAGTAATAACTTTGCTATAAACGCGTTTTCTTATAGTGTTTCGCATCTTTACTGACTGCTAATTTATGCTTCGAAGTAGGAAGGTGGTCAAGCGGTTGTCCAGAATTAGTGCAATTCGAAATTTATGGCAGCTTTAAAAATTGTCGTGCCATGGAATTGGCAGATCCATAGCAGGCACGTGAGCCAGCAGGGCACCCTTTTTAGACGACTAGGATTGGTAGACTGTCGAATGTCTAAATGCTGCTTTTTGTCCCACTGACCACAGGGAGATGAATTTTGAAGACTGGGCAATAAAAACGGGCAGGATGGCCCACATATGGCGCTCAGTTCTAAAACACTCGCCCCCATTCATCGACGACCATTGAAACAAAAGGTCCGTTTTGTGACACAGCAGCCCCAGCGGGCGAGTTCATCAGCGCCCCCTAACGACGCTCGATTGTCCGCTAATTAATACCCTCGCATCCTGCCCCTTTTCCCCGCACATGACTCACGAATCAGTGACACCGGATGACCCCTGAGATCAAAAACGACGCCAAACAATTCGTGCACGTGCCTGCCAGTCGGAAATAGGCTTCATATGGTTTCTAATTAAATTAACGGCTCGCTCTAATTTCGATTCCGAGTTGGTTTACACTAACATGCAATAAGATGTAAGACACAGGGGTAATTCCACCAAATAAAAGGTTATTTTCCAGACTGCCTGTCTTTTTAGGCTACATGAATTTACTGATTTTATATTTCAGCAAATTTCAATAAATATAAGCCCAGTAAATTCAGTAAATTATAGAGTAAAATATTGAGAAATGGTGTTTTACCGCCGAATAAACATTGGAATCTGTGCAACCACTTTTAAAAACTAAGAAATTTGGTTCGTCGCAATGCAACGCGTGGGCATCGGCGAATGAAGAACGAAAGGAGTTTTAAAAAAAGCGTCAGAAAACAAAGAAATAAAGACAGTGAAAAAAAAAAAAGGAAAAGTGTAATGGCCGCTAAAACGTCTGGAGACAGCGGCCACTATTTTTTCCGAGAGTTCATTAGCTCGCTTACCTTGCAACCTTCACACGAATGAACTCCATAATGGAAGCCACTGGCCTTATCCCCACACACCCTACACAAAACGGTTGTACCGTCAAAATCTGAAAGAAAAAAAGCAGAAATCTGTAAGCAAATTATGCATTAAAAGAGCTGAAATCATTTTCGTATTCAAAAATACACGTTCAGCCTGACTAACGAGCATTCTTAGATTAGACGGCGTTTATCTCCAGTGAATGAAGCAGCAGTTGATATGCAGATGAACCATAAGAGCCCATTTAAATAGAAAGTTACAAAAAAATGTGCGAATTCGAAAATCCCACTCGGGCTATTCAGATCCCCCAAAGCCAGTTTTTAAACCAGTTTCGAAATCCCCGCCATTTCTGAGAGTCCCCCCTCCACCGGTGTCCTAACGTGACCCGGTCCAGAGCAGGTCATCGGCCTAAACGAGTTCGGACGGCCTTACGGTACCTGCCAATACATAAACACCTAAATATAGAAATGCGCTCACCGGGTTCACCGAGGATTAGGTTAGTCACCCAAAAATTCTCTCTTGGCCATTATACTGTGGGGAAATTCGCTTTCTTGGGTAGGGAAAAAAAATTAGAAAACAAACTGCGAATGTAGGGGGTTTCATCAGAACCGGCTTAGGATGGTTCTAAAATGTTCACGATTCTTTTTGGAATTACACAAGTACATTAGGAATATGCGATTGTTGCCTATAATAGGATCTGGACCATATTCCACAAAGGAGTAAAGTTGTACTTGTAGAGGTATGGAGTGATACAGGTGTTTATATTCCATGACAAAATTATCAACACTTCTGTGTTATTACCCAGGACCACATAAGCTACTGTACAGTACATTTAATAGAATTGTTAGTTACTAATAATTACAAGTTGTTTGATATTACTGGTGGAACACTATACCACAAGCCCATATTTCTCCAGTCCACACATTGGTGACTTGTATACGTTTGTCGAATAGGGCCCTTGTAGTTATTAAAAACATTAAATGAACTCAATGCATTCATAATATTCAATAGGGAGATCATGTTTTGTGTCGATTTATATACTACGATATTTTCAATTTGAAATCGGGTAACAAATGTTCATAAGCCAAAAATCTAAAGGTTAATATTGAATTTTGTACCACAACGTTAATAAGAAATTTAGGTTACTAAAGCTCGCATCAGCAGATGAGAGTAATTCAAATTTGAGATTTGTTATTCCTGAAACCTTTCGAGTTTTAAACGCCTCACACTTAAACAATAAATGATTTTATCTTGATTATATCACAGCAAATTATGCGGCCAAACATCTAGTACAAACAGTGGTGAACCCAAGTATTGCAGTCAATTAATGACATGCCCATTAATGGGAAAATATTGCACACTGGGTATGTCATTGGAGTGACTGGATTTCCAACGAAATGCCTATACAATGTACCGACACCAAACAGCAGTTGCCTAATTTTCCGGACGTTCGACAAAAATTCGTATTGCACGTATTGATTGCACGCCTTCGTTTCATTCAACGCGCAATGAATTCGTGCAGTTCAACGCCAGTAAGCTTCCCCACGCGCTCACGAGAGGGCGCGCGCGCATTCGGTTCGGAGCCACGGCTGGTCATTGACCTTGAAAGCGCTAACGAACTTGCATGGCGGGAATGGAGGGAACGGAGGGAGCGTCGTTCTATACTGTACTTTCTTCGACGATTTACAGCTACCTTTTTCAAGCTCAACGGCCTCCCTTTCCTTCGCAAAACCGAGGGTAGTTTTTTCCCCTCTCCCTCCCAGCCAGGTAATTTTTCACGGCCCAGGTTAACCCTAACGAATAGAAACTCGACCAAATCGCATCGAAACGAGACTATCTCAGCCGTGAAAAAAGGCTACAGCCCAAGTTTCGGACTTGTCAATATCTCCCATTTTTATCTTGATATCAATTTTTTGTTTCGACTCAAAATCCCACCCTTCCAACACTTCACTTCGCATGCATTTTGGGCCATCACAGCCAGGTCCCTATTCCACAATAGGTGTACTAGTGATAGATGAACTTGTATATAGGAGTATGGAGTATAATCCTATCTCTGTGGAATTGTACTGGTATAGAGGTAAGGAGTATTCTAGATACCTCTATGGAATTGTATTTGTATAATGGTATGGATTATATTCCATACTTCTATACAAGTACAACTCCACAAAGGTGTTCCACAACAACAAATTTCTACACTTCTGTGTCATTATCGACAATTATTACAAATTGCTCGATATCATTGGTGGAACACAATACTACAAAAGTGTATATTTTTTAATCCATGTAAATGGATTGTGGAATGGAGCCCAGCTAAGTGTCGACCGTGTTAAGTGGTCTACAGAGAATAGGCAAAGCTAGTTGTCAAACCCTCGGGAGGGGGTAAGGTCCAGTCTGGCAAGGGCTCGAACGAGGTCAACGCTCTCGTCTGGGGTCCTCGAATCCACGCTCGATAATCCAGTGAAGGGCAGTCGCGAGCAGAGCAGAAGCACCACGAATAATCCGAAAGGTAAAAACGCCACATTGAACAGAAATCAAACTTCACCTATTTTCAATTCCGCGTCCTTTTTGGGCTGCTCAGCGCCCGGCATGGAGTGCAGCATTTGCAAATCCTTCTCGGTGAGAATCATCTTTGATTCTGTTTGTACTAAACGAAAATCCTGTGGAAATCCAGCGCGTTCACATAAGCATAAGCGACCGACTGGGGCACACCAGCGCGTTTAAATCCAGCGTTCTTCATAGGACGTCTCCGTCTAGAATGTCAAGCGTAAACAAACAGCGGTTGAACTTGTAGGACGATTTGGAGGCAATAACCGCTTCACGACTGTGACTCTCTCCTCGACGCCACCATAGCAAACTGAAACTGAGTGCTGAAAATCCAGGCAGCAGGCCTTAGAAAGTGAGCGGCGACACCAGCGCCACGCAGCGGGCGCGGCCGGAGAACAGCGAGGGGTCAAAGCACGAAAATGGCGCACACGCAACACACACCCCTACCGCTTGGTCTGGCAACTGGCTCACGAATGATAGCGAAAGTGGTGCCAACGCGTTTATTTGAATATGAAAGCACCTGCAGGCGGATAAGCCTCGAACCTGTCGAGTAGAGGGGGGTAGCGCAGCCAATGCCCCAGCGCGGCGGCCATCTTGACAACTCCTCGCTCATTGGTTGCCCGCCTGTAAGGCCGTCTCTCATTGGTTGACCTAGTAGAGCATAGTGTTTTACGGACGGGGGCATTGAACTGAACGATGTTAGCTCGAAACCTGCCTTGACAAGGTGGACCAGCACGCCAACGAACTTCCATTGCCACTTACCAGACTTTTGCCTAGCACTCTCGTTCTCGTTCTCTACCACGTTTATCTGCCATTCACCCCCAACGAGACGAATAACAGAAGAAGCGAAAAAACAAAAAAAAACGATACAGATTCCAGCTCGTCAGTTGGACAGCAAAAAACAACGGCCCATGAGATCGATATGGGGGCGATGGTTGAACTCGTTCAATGGCGACATGACGTGACGCACGTGGCACGTGTCGCGTCCAATTGTTTTGGTACGTTGCAACGTACCGCGTTGCTAGGCAGGGGGATGTAACGTGGTCAACGAGATCTTGGAAAACTATACAGGTTAGCCAGTCATCCAGATAATCCAGATTCGAACCTGAATCTTAGTGCAGGGTTCCCACAGCTTCAGTAACATAAAATACCCTGACTTTCCCAGGTTTATTTTCCCCTGACCTTTATATTGGTCGAGTGGAAAACGCTTAAGTAAAAAGTACATGTCCTTTGATATAAATAACGTTTTTAATTAATATGGCTACTGACTATGACAATAATTATTGAATTTGAATAATTTAGGAATTCACACTGAAAGTATCAATGCTTGAGGTACTCAGATGCTCAGAATTTATTTTAGTTTGGGAAATTTCGATATTGTCGTAATGAAGCCAAATAGAAGAACCCAATATGCCATATTGGGTTTTCTTTCATTGTGCAAGGGCAACGTCACCCAAAAACCACGGTGCATACCGGAATCGATATATGAAATACTTTCTGGATTGAAATTATAATTAAAGAGTTAGGACATCCCCTGACTTTTTGAACAACTTTCAAAATCAACCTGACTTTCCTAGGTAGATACAAATCCCCTGACTTTTTCAGGTTTCCCAGGTTATGTGGGACCCTGTTAGTATCTGACTGAACTACACGTAGCTAGCTGGGCATTGCTAAATTGTATTTGAAAAACGTCAAAAATACATGTATTGATTCTGGTCCAAACCGCATGGCAGCGATGATTCAATAGTGAAACCTGTCAGCGGAAGAAGGAAATCGAAAAAGTATTGGTTATTCTGTTTCGAGCTCGATCAGAAACAGCATCTCTCCATGGCAGGCTCAAATCGATTCTACAAAAGCTGATCCCAAAGCGGTTTCAAGCGTGGTATCGTCTTCGATAGAAGCCACATCAACACGAAACAATATAGAATCATCTCACGAAAACAACAGTATAGGAAATTTCCAAATTCCAAAATTCAAGATGGCGACCTGCTTGTTGTATTTGAAAAGTGCGCCATGCAGGGTTAATGACCTCAAAATCGGATTTTGCAGCTAGGAAAGGAGCGTGCTACCTTTCTTTCGGACACTTTCACTGCTCCGCTCGTATTGTTAGCAGTGTCCTCAAAATTAAAATTTATAGGACGTTCATTGTCCCATTTCCTACGTAATAGCACGGGTCTGAGCGAAAGCGGTTGTGCCCACTTTCTGGGGCACCTTAATTAAAGGTCAATAAGAGTTTTCATAACAAACAAAAACCAGAAAGTTTGTTTGTTGAAAGCAAAACAAGGGCATTTTTATGCAATGACTGACTGGGTCTACCTGGTGAGTCGCTCCAGAATCGGACAATTTTGTTTCCGGGGTTGTTCATGAGCTACCAAAAACGAGCAAAACTTGGAAATCGCCGTTTTAAATACAAAAAATCTATGGGTCAAAAGTATGCGCCCCCTCTCGGTTTATGGTTTTCCAAAATAGGCCCATAAAATAGACCGCGTCGAAATGAACTCCTCAGTTAACCCCCTTTCGATATAATGGGTCAACGAACCGAGTCATCAACAGCAGACGTAAATGTATTTACGCTCAATTCGATCGTTATTTTAATTGCGAGGGTTAATTGGTTGTTTATGGCGAAAAATGGATTTGGAAATAAAACGCGGTTTTCGAAATGCTGAGACAGCAAACATACAAGAATACGTCAGGGTTCCCACAAAAACACCTTCAAGCTTTAATATATAAACAAAAATAATTTCTTACACGAAATAACCCATAGTAAAATAAAATCCCCTGACTTTCCCAGGTTTTCCAGGTTATCAATTTGATTTTCCCCTAATCTTTAGTTTTCCCATCGATCACTAAAGTAAAAAATACTTGCCCTTTAATATAAATAATTGTTTTAATCAATATGACCATTGACTATGACGATAATTATGGAATTTGAATTATAAAGGAATTCACATAACACCAAAATATTAATACATTTTTTAATTTGGAATTTTAATTAAGAGTTAGCAAATCCCCTGACTTTTTGAATTTTTTTCAAAATTTCCCTGACTTTTCCAGGTTTCTCATTCAGTTACAAATACCCTGACTTTCCCAGGTTTCTCAGGATTCCCAGGTTCTGTGGGACCCCTGATACATGTAGTGTGGATCGACAGTAAATGTGTTGAGCGATCAAAACCTTTCAAATGGCTAAGTTGAAAAGTCGTACACGTAAATTATCTTAAACGACAGTTTATTTCTGTCGAAGGCCAGCAAAGGCACCACAACGGAAATGTTGGATTTCGGAACGAGGTCGAAGGGTTAATGGCTTAAGCTCAGCCAGATCCAAAGGTCACATACATGTAACTGCACAAAACCCAACAGTCCCAGAGGGTCTTGCGTCAGCTTCCACACCTGAGAGACGCCATTCCGCATCCTTGCCCATCAGCACTTCCAAGGTGTCCCATAACGGGTGCTGCAGCTGGACATGGGCTGACCTCGATTTCGGTGGTCGAGAACTGGCTGGACCCGGCCTTCTCCCCAGAGTGCAACGACTTCCCCAACCCCAGTGACCATGGCGGAAACGTCCCATCCGGTGTCGACTGGACAGTGACTGTTCCCGTTAGAGAAAACAACCGCTACTTGAAAAGGCCAAAGGCCAAAGGTCAACGAGGTCCTCAGTGTGGTCGGCGTTGGCGCAACGCCCACGCGCTCGGCAATTCCAGCGATTAGAGAAGCTAAAGGGTTCAAACACCTTGAAAAATCGCCGTCTAGAAATGCCGATGAAATTAGAAAAATCAATGACAACACGGTAGTTTTCGAATCTGGTAAGCAAGAGGTTAAAGACCTCGTTTCCATTGGCTGTGCCTGTAATGAGCATTTCCATAGCAATGCCACCAGAGAGTGGGTGAGAATTCAATTGTAATGCGACGAAATCAATATCGTCCATGAGTGCTAGTGATTTGCTCGCGGGCGGTGGGGTCAGTGGGGACGCGGTTCCAGCACCGGTTCCGTATGAAAACATCAGGGCCGTTGACATTTTAGTCCGGGCCAACGTCCGGTATCTTCTGAGAACCGTTAGGCAGCGAGGCTAGCAGGTAAAGAATAAGGCCTCACAAAAACTACGTTTTTACCAGAACAACCGTTCATTACACGTTAATGATTCGAGAGAATTGAGAATTTGTTAAATCGATGTGAATTGGTCAGACTCACATACGTTCGAATACTAGGCCTATTTTATCCGCACCTGTCTACGGTATCGAATGTATTTTTTGTACTTGTTGCCAATAAACACGAGAAGGGAGCGACATCCGTTTCATCTCCACGTTAAAAGTGAACGTGACGAAAACGTTTGACGTCACGTGAAGCATTGCAGATCAATGGGAGCATTTCTTGGGCCGCGGAATAAATCTCCAAAAAAATGGCGATAAAATGTTCAACGTTTATAGCTTTTAATATAAAAAAGAGATTGCTTTGTTGTTTATTTGGAGCTACACATGTAGCCATCATTTAGGGATACCCTGCTACCTGAATTACTCAGTAATTCAATATTGCTGGTAGGCCTATAATGCTTGAACGTGAGTCTGCTCATTTTCACGTCGAAAACGCCATTTTTTATCGTGAACGCGCACGTGGATAATGTTACGTGATCTGCTCCCATTCATCAGCAATGTTCAAAAAAGATTGGCATCACGTTCACGTTTAACGTGTAGCATGCTATAGGACGGCGTTGTAAAGGTCCATTACAGACAGATGAAACCCATCCACCAAGTTAACAGAAAGATTGCAAAAACAGCAAATTAATAAACAAGCAATGCTTGGAAAGGGCCCAACGTTCCCGACGGGACAGGGGCATATTTGGACACGATTTCGGGACATGTCCTGCCCTTACGTGCAAGGGGGTGATGCCAAATTAAAAGGATCACCTCAAATTCTCACCTCGTGTCGCCGCAGCTTTGGAAACGATATGCTCCAGCACCATGTAAATATTCTCAGTTTGGTGCAATGGGCATGGCATCCTCCATTAGAATTTGGCCCAGGCCTGGAGTGTTTCGGTACACTTGACCTACATCGGGGAACCCCAATTAAGAACCGGGCCCACGATCTCCTCGTCTGCCACTTTCGGTGCGCCCCCGCGCGATCGTTTCACGCTTTATTCGCCGGGTCGATTCGTGAGTCAACAGACTGCAATTAAATTGACTCAGTCAACGACCTTGGTTATGGCGGATGAGGGGGAGAAAGTGTGGGGGGCCCTTTCCGCTTGCATCGGAGATGTTCCAGAACGGATCAATATGTCTCTGGCTACAGTGAGAGGCGTGGGCGGGGTGTCATACGTGAGCACAGAGGCCAGATGGCGCTGATGTGCCATCACTCCAGTTCCAGAGTTCCACGTAATTCCAGTTCCATTTCGGGTTAAATCAGTCTCCCAGAGCCCCACCCTCAATTGCAGAGCCCCCTTAACGGTGGTTCTTTGAACTCATCGTGGCGCTTGCGCACCAGGCCTTCCATCGAAGCTGGGTTAATTCGCAGTTCCATCTAAATGCATTTGGGACATTGTGGATGTAATCGAAGACATGGATCCTAACCACGTGCAATTTTACCGCATATGAGGTCCTTGGTGAATTGTGAATCAGCGAAGGAATTCAATAAAACGATTGCAACGATAGGATTTTTTTCGTGTTTCCTAGAAACGTAAACTCCGCGACCGACGCGCCCCTAGCGTCTGTCTGAGTCGTTCGTCGGGGGCATTGCCACCTGGTGGAGTTCGGATATCGATTTTCTCCAATACGATTTGCAGGCTAGGCGTTCTGGAATTGCGCTCAAAACTGCTCTTTATTATAAAGCGTTTTGTCAACAACAGATTTATTTTTAGAAGCCAGTGTGCGAAAATGGGGTATAAATAGACTCGCGAAATGGCGCTGTTTTTGAAACAAAGCACAATTTGGGAAGACAAAAACAAAACATCGAAAATGGCGGGAAGGCGAGGCAGTGGCAGAATTCGGCAAAGCAGATTACTGCCTTCCTTAAACACTTACTGTACAGCCGAACATGTACTAGTAAGAACAGTAGCCACAATTAAAACGCGGTCCAAATATTGCATTGAAAGCATGTAGTAAAACCAACGTGATCTTTTAAGTTTAGCATCATTTTCCGTCAAATTCAACAGTCGAATTCGTCCATAAAACAGGAGTAATGAAAAGTAACCGAAAAGGGCACCCGGGCCCATCAGAATTAACAATTCCAGGCAACGACGAGCTTTGGGATGGAGAAATCAAACAGGTTACGTCACTTTCGCGGCCATGTTTGTAGGTGGTGGATGCAAATCCCCGCCATGCCCCGGGGAGACAGCGAGTGTGGAATGAAGACCCCGAAATTTTCAAGTTCATTGTCACACTTTCTGAGCTCGTTCTGCAAAGTTTATTGACACCGAAAAGCGAGATGGCGAAAAAAGCAGATAGAATTTTTCCCACTCATCTCTGTAATACCTCCTCGCATTAAAAAAGAAAGCTACTTAGGCCTGCCGAGTTGGAGCGAGAAGGTGAAGGAACGTCGACCAAATAAATCACTCGAAATTCTGGCTTATGGGAAGAAAAGTTTTTAAAAAAAATCCAAACTTTGACTATTTACGCATAAAGAATCGGGTTTTCTACGCCTGAGCTTCGATTTTCAAATGCCAAAATAGGATATTGGCACATAAAATAAAACATTCATTTCCTGATATGGAACGACGAACAAGATTCGTGAAACAATATGGGTCTGCTCAAAATTCAATTTACGTCTTTGCTTGTGGCCCTTATCATATCCAGACTGATCCTGTCACTCAATAAGCTGGTGTAGATCTTTTTGAAATTCCAAACCCCTCCCCATATACCGGTATGGCTGATGACACTCCATAGGCATTGGGCATTCAGGGTCATGTGACCTCATGTGCTTGAAATCGAACTCCAACTCAAGTACTGATCTGATACGACGCATGTGAGATGTATTGCATAGTACATGTAGTACGTAGACGTGGCATGGGCCAAAGCCAATCAGGTTCTCTAGCGGTGGAGAGTTCTATCAAAAAGATGCCTAGAATGGGTCAATGACCTCTTTTCACTGTCCAACTTCAATTCGATTTCCCGTGAGGCCAGCTCGTAAGAGCCATGGTTTCCTAAGGCACTTGCATCGAACCTCACTCAAATCAGTGTTAACACCAAAATGGTCATATCAACAAACATAAGCTAAACTGCATTTATACATTGATTTTCCTTAAAATTCCAAAAAAGATTACAAATTAATGACTTGTAATAAAAATTACAATTTCTAAAAGCATTGTTTTTCGAGGAACACTGAACGACACTAGAGCATATTAGTTTTCGAACTGAACCCTTCTACCCCCAACTGAAGTCCTAGTAAATAAATTGGCCCAAATACAATTTTATAAACAACAATACATAAACAGCGCTTTGAACCCTCTAATGAAGTTCTACTGAGCAAGGAACCCTATGCATTTGCATCTCCGTCAGTTGATACACAAAATCTGTCTATGCGACTTCAACAGCCAAAGTTGTAAGAATAGAACAGAGAAAAAAATTCAAAAATTTAAATCTTTCCATCCTGGCATCCATTAGGACTAAGTTTCGCCATTCCTTTTGCTGGCACGTGGAATCGCCGAGATTCACTGGCAGAAGAGTCAACGACCCACCGTGCAGTCCTGGATGTTTTATTTGGCTCCACATTTGCATATTCTCAAATTAAATATAAAAAACAACAACAACAACAAAACTAATTACGCCAACAGAAATCTGGTTCGAGCATTAAAATAGGTTTTAATTCTGCGCTCCATCTCAATTGATATCAAACTGATGACAAAAAGCGTGTCTAAAACAGTGTGCCTACTGGATCTGGTATTGCAAATTCAATGACCTTTTCATGACTTCAAATCATTTTTCAATGCCTATTAGAATATAAGGTCGTGAAAGTTTTGTGTCATAATTAAGTAGTGATTTTCATAAAACATCCTCTATTACCACAGTGATGAACACTATTGGTCAAAGAAAACACCATAGGCAAAATTTTTCGCAAAATTGGATGACAAATGATGAATTTAAACCCAAGTTTTTATTTTGTGAATCAACCAAAGGCAAAAGTTCCATGACGCCTGGAAAGGGTTCATGGCAGAAATTTGGAATTTCAAAAAAATCCCCTTCGGCATGACCGGAGGTGTTTTAACTCTTTCGGTGCAGTCCCAAAATGAAAGATTGACCAGGTCATCCCCTACCAATGGAGTCCAGGTCATGTTGGCGTCTCGCTGCTACTATGACTTCCAGATTAGGAATCGGGTGACCTGGCCTGTCCCAGTTTCCTACGTGAGCCTCAACCGATTCCTCGTAGGGAAATCGGAAGATGGTGGGTCACCAGCAGCACCAACAACAACATCAACAACAAAATAGCAGAGCACCCTTTTGGCCTTAGTTGCACCCGAATTCGGAGCAACGTTTCACCCGGTAGCCAGGCGATGGCCATGGCGGAGCAGCGAGGAAGGTTTTCATCTTTGGATGAGCTTTCTCTCCAAAATTGCCAAATAATGCGCCGGTCATTGGCACACTGACATTTGCAGGCATCGCAAGTTCACTGACTTCGATATGCAACGTGAATGCGGATTATTTCGATTCAGGGAGGGGATCCACCCCAATCCCAATAGGTGAAAACTGACCATCATGGTCAAAGTAATAAATGTTGTTTTTCTTTTTTTCAAGTTCAAGAGTAATTTATCGCGAAATTAAATTTTCGCTTTTCATACTGGCTGTATGCGTTGAATGAATGACCACCTGATTCGTGCCTACCAACTCCAATTGCATGTGATCGATATTGAAAAACTATATGTAAAACCGCATTACAGGGTATCCACGGGATTTAGTATTGCAAATTGACTTTCAATGACTTTTTCATGCGTTCAAAAATTGTTCAATGCCTATTACAATATAGGGCTGTTCAAGTTTTATGTCATCGTAATAGTGATTTTCAGAAACATTATCTACCATAGTGCTGACAGTATCATTGGCCAAAAAAACCGCCGTAGGCGAAATGTTTTGTAATCAATCAAACGCAAAAATTCCATGACCTGACGTAAATTTCACGACTTTTTCATGTCTTCCACGACCTGAATTTGATTTCATGACCGGTAGACATCCTGTATTAGCGTGGTTTTCCAGGCGAAAGTTGAGTAAATATAGTCCAACTCCAAAGTTTCCCAATTTACAATTACGTGCAGTGAGTTATTTTTGGCTATGTCAAACTCTTCATTTTCGCGACCTCTGTGCTGTTGGCAAATCTACTTGTCGTCCACAGGCCAATACGTGTAACTTGATTGCATTTTATGCGATAACTCAGTACAATTTGACACCAAATCTGACCGGCAAATAGGTCACCGACTCACCGGAAAGCCCCAGCTTCCCTAAAAAACCACAAACCGGTGGCGAAATTGACAATTCCGGGCTTAAGGGATGCACGAAAGTGTTCCCAAACACCGGATTTCCAATGACGTCACACCATTTTTCCTGTACGTATACGTGTATATCCATAACCGGTGGTGCACGTACCAGAAGTCCAATTCAGGCCTAAGCAACTAAATAGGGAAGTAAAGCGAGATATGCTCTCATCTACCTGAAGTTTAACCGAGGTCATTCACCCCAAACGTGTTGAGCTCGTGAGGGGTGGTTCCTAGGTGGCGCTGGGCATGTCCGCAGTAGAGCGTAGCGAGCGCCGCATCAACTTCGAGCTGTCCAGGTCAAAACAGACATCAGATTAACCGACCGAAAATCTTTAGGAAAATTAGAACGGCGATTTTGACCCGCTACAACGATGTTGTGATTCGAGTTTGTATAACCCTCACCTATGTCCAAAATGCAGAAGCCAATTCCGGTAATGTCTCCTTATATCTGACTGTAATAACGGTCCGTTAAATCTGTCGTCTTTATGGGTAACCGTATCGAATAGAGTATGGAATGAATTAGTCTTGGTGCAACCCAAACGTTGCTAATCGTCGTTTAAAAGTTCCACGAAACTTCGCAGCAGCCCAAAAAAGTAGCAGGGAGTAAGCCTCGCAAAAAACGAGGATGAAAACGAATGCGAGGAGCTTCACCTTTTTGAGGTCATTGTCACAGTTTCGGAGAGTGAAAAGGCAGAGAGGAATGCCTCCTCTGATGCATGCAACATCTAACAGTCATTGCCTTTCTCTCCATACATGAACATCCATAGGGATGCTGTAGTGAGGAGGTGAAGGCGGCATGATGGCAAAATTGTATTAATCTCCCGTCGTCCATGCATCACAAACCACCAAGTTCATATTCATCCCATTGGTCTGGTTTGCCAATTTTTCGTATTGCACTCGACTTAATAATTTGCATTTTGGCCAGCTATTCCCTTTAAATAAAAATACATTCCAAATATCAATCTTAAGGTGCGTTTATACTATACATGTACAACAAAACGTGTTATATGACAAAGTTATACAGCTTGTTTGAAAATGAGAAGAAAACATGTTACTTAACATTTTCTTGTATAAGCTTAGTATTGATGACTAACGTCATCGAGTGGGCGTTGTATAACAAGTTGTACGACAGAGTTAAAACTACTGTGTTATATCACGGTGTTTTGTGGTGTAGTGTTAACGCACATTTAGAGTGACATCCTAGCAAACAAAGCTATCTAAAACACACTTGTTAATAAAATGGCTGATTTTCAGGATGACCAGAACGATGACCTGTGTGATTTACACGCGGAGTAAGTGTAATCGCCGATTAACAAAACATGGCGATTGCAATGATCGTTATTTCTGCATTCATTACGTCAGACTTTTAAGCAAAATGGCAATATTTGAAAACCAGTATTTGAAGCCACGAAAACTTCGTGTGTGGTCGCCTAGAGCAACTCGTTAAGCAACTGATTCCAGAATTTGAAATCGCTGATCCAATTCCTGTTAAATCCTCAACGATACGTAATTTGTGTTTAGCTTTCTGCAAAGTCTGTAAGTACTGAATGGTGCAAATAGCTATGATTTTCATATGATGTTTTGACTCATACGTAAACATTACAAATGTTTTAAATGTTCCTGGTCATCGATTAAGTGTATCCGGTGTTTGGTGCAATCAATTATCATCAGACAGAGCCGACACGATAGTGGCGGACCATTCAATTATTGGGTCAACCTGCGTGCCCATGCATATACAGTAGTTAGAGGTGGTTGCTCTCAATTCATGGGTATGTAGCCACGTATGCCATGCATGCTCTTCTGCAGGCTGACTGGCATGCATGTAGGTCATTGTCACACTTTCTCCAGCTAGCCAAGAGTTGAATGACCGCCCGGACAAACCTTCTCTCCAATCGCAATCTCTCGCCATATTTGAAGGCGGCAATCAAACACTTATTTTAATTATTAGACAAAAAAAAGTGGTTCCCCAAGCACGCGTGCAAACGCCCTATTTGATAAGGGCACTTGAGTGTCCGGCGCAACTTCAAGAGGATGGTTAAGGACCCAAGCTAAATATGTGCAAATTAAACCCCTGCAAAGTGCAGTTGGGACCTACGCCCCAGAAGTTCCTTTTGATGGGATTAAGGCACGCGTCCCATGGGATGTTGGGGGCCCACCAACGGTTCAAAAATAGCCTGGTAAATGATGGCGACGATCTTTAGCTCGCTATTTTTCCAATCGATAATCAGGAGTGCATGTACTGTAGTGTATAAATAGTGAGCTTGTGTTTATGTTTGTGGCTCGAGAGAGTGAGTAGAGGGCAATACCCTAAATAGGCCTACGTGGATGTAGGTAACGATGCAGTAGGCAAATGCACCACGCTAGGCCAACTTCAGTAGCAAACATTGAGGTCAATGTCCTCAATAACTTTCTATTTAGTTCTCCGACAGAAAAAAAAAGAAACAGAGTTGGCTCGTTTGGAAATTCAAAACCCAAATAGGAAAGAGCTAGTTGACGCACTTTCTCGAAGAGGATCGATGGTCGAGAAAAGTGCCCAAGCTGTTGCCAAAACAATGGTCCCCTAAATCGAGTCACCCAGCACACACAAATCTGATGCCTAAATACAGAGCAATCACTGCTAATTCTTTGGACCTTTTCCAAGCTCATGCACAGCAGTCATTACAACCAGATCAATTGCATTGGTTTATCCATTAATTACTTCATGAGAACGACAAAAAGACACATGTAATCGACATGGCGCCTTTTCATTCCCGTCATTTATGACATTCCGTGTTATGATTTGCAACGGCATATAGAGAATTTAATGATGAAAAAGATTTGTATTTGAAAATTGGTGGCTAGTTTCTTTTCAAAACTTTTGTCTATATAAATGCGATTCTTGAACCATCGCTTAAAGATTGAAACAGCAACAGCAAATACTAGAAAATGCGAAGAAAGCCGGTGTGATGAAGAATTGTGTACTACACAAGACCTGCCATAAAAATGTCAGAATAACTTTATAAAACGTTTCAGTTGTTCACGTTTAAACTTTTACTTCAAGAAAAAGTAAAGTTTAAGCTTTTAAATATAATTTATAAAGCTTTTTGATCGACAATGCTCAACATTCTTGCCACACACAAAGGCAGAATAATCTCCTCAATGCCTTTGAGCTCCTATTATATGGAAGACATTTCTATCGGATGGCAACGTTTAATCGACTAACTTAGTAGAGAATGGTGCAATATTTCATTAATGGTGACTGAAATAACTCCAATTCGCAGGCGATTGCATAATTAACACACTTTAAATTTCCTATCGGACCTATTTAGTGATGATCTAGTTAAGAAAGGTTATTGCCCTAAATAAAAAGAAAGTAAATGAATAGCCCAAAAAATCGAATTAGATTTCGCCGAAAAAAAACACTGGAAGGTGGGTGGTTATAAGGGAGAGAGCTAAACCAATTGATAAAAAAATGTGAGTTTAAAGTGTTTACCAAATCTAGTCGACCAACGGCACCGATAGTGTTATTCGCCACAAATCGGTGCCAGAATGCTATTTTTTCAAAATGGCGGCCATTGCGAGTATTTGAAGTTTGGGGTCATTGGCCGGGAACAACTCAAAATCTACTTTCAACTTCGTTCCTAGGTCAATCTACGATGATGGATTTCGTGTTTTTTATATTTTCCAGTCGTAAATCTAGGAACTAACACAAGCCACATTTTCGTAATAATATAATTGGCGATACCCCCTGGGCAAATGAACTACATTAAACAGAGTTGCAAAAATAAAAACCCAAAAAAAATGAAGGATTGGAATTCAAAGATGTGGAAAATACCCACAAACCTACGCACTCAAATGCGTAAATAGAAATTCAAATCCATACGAACGATAAACAGACATACACATGTATTTTTTTTATCCCAATTTATACTTTTGCAATACATGTATATGGTTCCCATTTAAACAAACGCATTTTTTATTGATTAGCGTGAACTTTGCGAAGTGGAAGGGAGCATACAGTGTAAATGTCATCCATTGTTTTCGCAGACCATTTAGAAATGATTTCGCTTTTTGAACACCGCTAATCAAAACGAATATTAATTTACGTTAAGCATGTTTACTTAATTTTCGAATACAGAACGTTTGTATTGATTTGCTCCATAACAGGTGGCAAATACAAGCCACACTTTTGGTGAAAACACTACCTTACATGTTTCCTGCATGATCTAAATTTGGTTTACCAAATCAACCAAATCATTATTGTTCATTTCCAGCCTGAGCTCATAATATTATTTCAACACGTCCTCGCGGTTACCACTCAACTTCTCAAGTTCATTACCTGACATTTGCTGACAACTTTTCAGACATGAAAAATATTTTTTAAAAATAGGGAAAATTATGGATTTTATTCCAATATTTTTTTATAAAAAATGAAGACTTTATAACTACTGCATCTCAATTTCCCTGACATTTCCTGACAGTGGGACTCCTGCCGTGTCTACTATGAATTTGGTAAACAAGAACACCGATTAAATGTATAAGTGCTGTGACCCAAAATTTTAAGATTCTTAATTGCCGACTAAAAAACTTAATCGAACTTTAAAGGCGTGTCGAGAAGATTTAACGTGCCGTTAGCTTCAAGTCCATCAGCCATCTTCCCATACCATGATAAATATCTGATGGCGCAACCGACCATTAAAATAATGGGGGCGGGGTGCTGGTTTTCTTAAGATAGATATGCGAGAAAAAGATGCTAAAAAGAAAGTGGATAGCAAGGCTTCTAAAATGGCGGTCATTGCCCCCAAACCAGCCATTCATTCCTAGAGCGCATTGTGCGTGCATCCACATTTACCCACAATGCCTCGGCGTTAGTGGAAACCTGCAAAACTCGTACAATGACACATTGCACTCTCACTAACCTACGACCGAGAAAAAAACCGCACTCCCAATACTATAAATATCCATCAAAGAAAACGATCGCAAAATAACTATTAGTAGACTCATTTCACGCCCAAAAAACCCGGCTTTTTATTGACAACTGAGTCATTTATCACAGCGCCCCCCAACATCGCTGCGTTGCACCATATTGTACAAATCAAGAATTTTTTCGTCTGCCAATACGGGGGCAACGACGTCCGAATGTTTTGGAAAAGCTTCTTTTCTTTGGAAAATGATATAGGGTGGCGAGTCTCCTTCGAAAAACATCCACACCAATGCGAAAACTTAATAAATCATGATCAATTTTCACTTTTTAGACTTTTGTACGAAATTTCTTCAGTTTTCTAAGTGACATGCGTAACTAATCCAACAGATTTTTGGACACGGTATTAACTTTTTCCAGTTTCTTGACAAGTTATCTGCAATACAGAGGCTATCAGGTAAATCGTATTGGCAGACTGCATACGTGACACATTCAGTGTGTACTATATATACTGGATTTGGTATTGAAAATTCCATTACTTTTTCATGAATTCAAAAATCTTTTCATGCCTATTAGAACATGGGACCGTTCAAGTTTTATATCATGGCTAAATATCGATTTTCAGAAACAAAATCTACCACTATTGAGTCATTAATATGGGCCAAAAACACACCGTAGACGAAATTTTTTGCGAAAATACTTGTAGGTGACAAATGAAGAATTTAAACCCATATTTTTATTTCATAAATTAATCCAAAGACAAAAATTCCACACCCGGTTGTAAATTTTATGACTTTTCCATTACCCTTATGTAAATGTCATGACTTTTCCATGACTTCCATGACTGGTAGCTAGACACCCTGACATTGTCATTCCATTGTGATATGGAAACGAGATCCTAAGTCCCACGATTTATTTCTTTAAACACTGGCGATGAGCTGCATGTTTTTGGTAACAACATGAAGAACCTTCGCTAACTACCTGTATATCACATTCAAGCATTTCATGACAATACATGTAAGCTTAGTTCAAATTTTAAATTATTCATATAAGTATGAACAAAATATGTGAAGAAACTTTCACGCTTTCACAAAACCTCTCACAAAAATGTGAGCTAAAGCCAACCGAAAACCATATTTTCCAAGATATAACTTTGGATACATTTTAAATTGAGAAAGCCCGACATAATATGCCCCGCTCCAAATGTGCACAATATATGTACACGTATGTTTAAAACCTACCAATCTAGAAGACAACAATGACACCTGTCCTAGCTGACACAATTTATCTTGTTTTTTTTCTGTTTTGTGGTTATCCTAAATTAATCTAACCTAAAACTATTTTTTTATTCAGCTGCCCTGGACCATAGGCAATCATTGCCGGCCTACGAGACGTTAGGAGAAGCCCACTTTCTCAAAGTGTGTATGCTGGAGACGGGCAGCATCATCGCATATATTCTGAAATACAGCCAACCAACAGGCTGAAAAAGCTCGACAACATTTAGCTATGCTGAATATACAAGATGTTTAACTTAAGTTCGTTTCAAGATTTCATTATAGGGCATAAAGTGTTGTCAAAACTAGTACACTGTATAATGAATGTAGCGAAGAGAAGTAGCCATTTTCCAAATCTCACAAATCATCATCTTATCTACTAACATTTTTTTAGCAATTCCCATCACTCGTCGCTGCCGAATGCGCCAGTAAATTGAAAATTTTAGCTCCCATCAAAATTAATAGCATTTTTGGTGAGAAATGGCCAGCCTGGAGCCACACCCCATATAGTGGGTAGGATATCTCTAAGAAAAAAGCGCTGGGGTGAAAGGGTTCGTGTGAAACCCGGGTTTTCCGATTCGTCCTGGCAACTTAAAATATAGCCGACAGCAGCGCTCCCTGCGCGTGCCCTCAGCACCACCGCAAAGATTTCCCCACACTTTATCGCCAGACTGCATAATTAAGTGGACCAAGTTGCCCTTGAACTCCTCCCATGTCCTCAGCGAAGAATGGGCAGGTACAAAGGTGGGCTACAATGGAAAGAGAGGGTTGTGCAGTTCAGGCAGGTGGGGTCGGATTTTCCTCGAATTTCATGCCAGGAATGACCGTTAGGGGTTAGTTGGGGCAGCATGGGAATTTTTGAGAAGTGAGATGCCTCGAGCCAAATAATATTGTACGGGACTGACGGGGTCAAGCCAATATATTGGATGTCAATAAAAATGAAACCAAGTAAAAAACTGGCGATGCACCTCGTTAAAAGGAAAGGGGAGAAAAATTCCCTCAGCTTGCAAACAAAGATGGACCAGAGCCAAACTGAAGGAAGTCGGGGTCAATGGGTCCTCAAACCATCCTCAACCCCCCCCCCCCCCCCCTTCTCATTGCTTTCCAGAGGTATTTTCTTACTCGTGACGTTAGGAGGGCACCCGTTCCTTTGACAGGGGGATGAAAGAGTCCTAAAATATCTCCACGAATAAATGCAGATAGGGTTAACGACTTTAAACTAGTTTTTTGGGGCTTCTCTAGCTGACACGGTCCATTTGGTTCCGTGTAAAGTGCATGGTGCATCGCAAAGCATCGTGTTTGATATTCAATTAGCGGAGTATATAGGGCTCTCGAAAAACTGGTCTTCACTAAATGGGCTACGTATTAAAGGGTCCCAAATTAGCTAAGGACTCTCCACTCGTATACATAGCTGATCGAGTAGAATCTAAACAAATTCCCAATTTGAAAGACGCATGCACGCTGCGGTTCGACATAATGTTATACCGAACCGCACAAACACACACAGGCATGTTTATTTTGAAACGTGTTCCTCCGTCTCCTCGCATTCTTCATTATTATTCAAATGCATGCGAGAAAAATAACAGTGCACTTGGCATACAAGAAATCCAGCAGGACGTTGCACTGCTCGGTTTATTTATGTAAACAGATCGCTCGCATGTCGTTATGTTTGTACGTTTGCTTTTTCAAATCACTTTCTTTAAGGTTTACGGTCCAACTTCCCTCCAGACGACAACGTCTGCTTACGAATAGGAACAAAAGCACGAACAGCTTGTCAATATTTGGGATTATCGATTTTCTAACCAACGTTTAACTACTTTTCCCAAAAACCCTTACAATTACAGGTTGGTTAACGCATGCGCGAGACACGACTCAGAGTATACAGGGCGTTTAAAACGTAATGGCAACAAATGGAATGAATTGTTGTATACTTATGAAGACAGTCAATCAGTCAATAATCTAGGTCTGAAAACGACCCGTTTCCGAGATACAGGTTCCTGATCTTCAAGAACTCGCATGCACGAGCAGCCAAACCATGAATCTCGGAAACGGAACATTTTTGAACCTATATACTGTATATGTTTTTAGGGACATGTTTGCTTGATTAGATGAGTGCTCTCACCTTTTCCACTGGATAAACGCCTGGTCATTTAAAACAACCATTGCATGTGTTAATACATGTGCAATTTAGGAGAAAGGGTCCCTGTTTATTTCGTGATCCAAAACAATTTACTGCCTATTCGTTATTATACAGATATGTTTTCTTTTTATTTTGTGCTTCAACACATGAGAAATAAGGACTACTTCGGAATGTTCCCTGCTCCAATATAGTTGTCAGTGATTGCCTGCGGCTGGTAAAATAAAGAAATTACATTTTTAGGTTACTTTATGTTAGGTTAGGATAGGATAAACCATTTATTTAGCCAATTTAAATTTTGATAACCTATCAGGCAAAGGTGATTTGATCCACCCTCGTTCACTGCATATTCGATTGTTGTATACAATACCGAAATACACGAAATACACTGACAGTTCTTTCTTCAGAGTACTTCTTATTCTACACATATTCTACACTATCCAAGCAAAACCATTTTTACCCAATTTTTGGTAATTTTCCCAGATCTGAGTAGCAGGGGGATACACACACAAAGTAGAAAAAACCAGGAAAACAAAACGAATAAATTTCGAAATATGGGACGGGTTGAAGTATACATCTCTTGTGCACATTAGGACCAGGGCATATTCCGTATAGTATATCCTTAAGTATCACCTATAACCTTCAGTGAATGTGAGAAATTATGCATAGAAGACGTGACTGAAAACGGAAATTTGCTTCAATTTGTGTTCTTTATTCGTAAATGGAGGATGGGTAGACAATAAAAACAAGGGTAGAACATTTAAGTCACTTTTATAACGTCAATAAAGTATGCGTCCCTTCCCGCCGCCAGTTTGTTTACATGTGGATTTAGTCCTATTTATACACCGTACAGGTGCGGGGGGGTTAGGGATTTTTACGGGAAGTATAAGGACGGACATATTATACGAGCGTATGGATACACTCCGCTCAGGAAAGCCATATAAACCTAATTACTTTTCAGGTCATCCCAGTCACCTTTATATGTATAAATCTACATCGCAAACAGGCTATATGTGCTACAGTCGAGAGAGCCAAACAAGATTTATCTTTTATTCCCTTTAATGCAGACGGACGCTTCCCAATACAAATATTAAACAGTGGAAAGTGGAAAGATGGGTCATTCATCTCCAAACTCAACAGGTTCATTTATGAACTTCCCTCGCTGCAAATAGTTCATTCACTCCACAACAGAAGCTTGATTTTTAGGCGAGAATCGACCTGTCTCGTATAAAACCTGGCTGGATTAGGAAAGTGAAAAATTGAACGATCCTATAGATTGAAATAGAACGTTATGTGCGAAAAAGCATCAAAACTAAAAGAGCAAGGGGTTTTAGTAATGAAAATTCCATGAGTTTTTCATGACTTCAAATATTTTTCAATTCCTTTAAGAATTCGGGGTCGTTCAAGTTTATGTCATTAATAAATAGCGATTTTCAGAAATATCCTCTACCGCATTGGTGACATGTTCATTGGTCTAAAAGCACCATACACGTATAAGCGAAACTGAATGACCAATGATAAATTTTAACTCACATTTTTATTTTGTGAATCAATGACAAAAATTCCATGACCCTGATGTAAATTTCATGACATCCATGACCTGAATTTCAGTTCATGACTTTTTTATGACTTTCATGATTAAAAACAAATTTGAAGTTGAACGTTTTAAAAGATATGTCTTCATTGTTTTATGCATGGCCGGGCGACCTACAGCGTATGCAACAAATTATTAATCTCTATCAGTTATCTAACTCGGGTTTTTGACAGTTCATAATAATTTTATACAGTAGTTCGTTGTAATTCGGAAACAAAGTAACCAAACAAATGTTGGTGAAGTCAGATACATGTATACATACAGTAGCCTCATTTTTGCGATTTCCTTTTACACTGTTGCAGACAATTCAATTTTAGAAATTCGCAAATTTGCCCGCTCCTATATCATTATGGGGAATTGAGCCTTAGCTCGCAGTCATGCATCGCTCACTAGGGAGGCCCACAGCAAAGTTTATCACGGTTCAAGTTCGTTTTATAGCGAGGTCATTGTCACACTTTCTAACTAAAATGTGGCAGAAAGTTTATTGACATTCATAGAAAAAGTTACGCAGTGGAGCCGCTCTTTTAATGAGAGAGAAAAAAAGCAAAATGGAAAGCACGCTCATCTCAGAGGCCTTACTTTGCTTCAGGGGAAATTTCGCAGAATGCAGCCTTCCAAGAGTTAAGACATTCGTTAATATCATTAGCGACCGAGACAAGTTGTTAGACCAGTTAAAAGCTTCAAATGGTTATGGTCGTCATAACATTGAGAAATAATAACTACTCTTCCATACCATAGTTAACATTGACAAGTTTGATTTCATAAAAATTCATCCCATGTCGAAACTGGATCTGACTTGTTTGTCTTTTATCTTCTGGCTCGCAAGTTGCGTACGTGTTGTTTTCAAAATACATGTACATTTTTTTTACGCACAAAACATCACAACAAATGATATAGGGATCATCAGTTAGGCTAAACCAACAAAAGTGCGTGTAACGACAATATTAACCCCTGAATGGCCGCTCCAACGTCCGACAACTTTAGTTATTAGAAGAGGGAGGGGTCATCCGCATAGCAATATAAGGCTCCCTGGTGGCATCTTATACATGTAAGTTGTAGACATAGAACGTGCGTCATTCTAAACAACTGACCACCCACGCGCCTTCGCCATGGCCCTTGGTTCGCTATTTGCATATATTTTGCTGTTGCTTTTTATTATCATTGAAACCTTTTAGGTAAATTGCGTTCTTCGCAACAGATAATTACAGTAATTAAGTCTGTCATCGCCACCAGAGGTTGCCCTCGTTAATTCACCATCGAATTGCCATTTCCTGCATGTTATCGCAGCCCAAATAGCCGCTTGCTCGTAAAAACGCTGTCCACCCACGTGACCCTGTTAGGCCTATTTGTTGTCCTGCTATTTCGAGCGATTTCTCGCCACGACAATTAAACTTCGTTAGTGGACTTAACGAAGATGCATTTTCGTGTCGGTCACTCAAATTACCGTGTCCGGTGAGGTCACCAAAGCGTCATTGCAATTTTTGCACTTACTGCTGGCAATACACCGTAATGCAGGGTCCCCACTTTCTGGAAAGTCAGGGAAAATCATGGAACGTCACAGAAATGACAAAGTGCCATGGAAAGTCAGGGGATTTGTGAAAATTCCTATCATACTTAATACAAATTTGGAATATAATCCATCATTTTACCTACAGTAGAACCATAATTTAACTGATCGAACGGTCATCACATTAACTCAATGGAAGGTGACCTCTGGATGTTGACCACCTGCACCTTTGTATGTTGTATGCTGACCACTTGGACTATGACACACACAATAGTAATTTTCCTTATGTATGCTGACCACCATAGTCTCAACATGTAAAGTCATGGACTGTACGTGTAGTTTGCGGATAAATTTGCAGCACATTATAGCAATGCTGGTACTGTATTATGAACATTTTAATAAGATTATTCATGAATAATGAACGATTACTGTAAAATGTAAGTACATGCAGTATATATACATGCAGTTTACAGAATTAAAAATCCTGTGTCAGTACAAGCCTCGTTCTATATGTTGACCACCTTATCTTGACCACTTTGTGAGTCCTTTGGGTGGTCAACTTACGGAGGTTCTACTTAGGGAAACCACAGAAAAGTTGTCAAGTGCTTGGGAGCCCTGTATAATCTCTTCACTTGTGAAAACCATGTTTCCAGAAGATATTTATCAGAATTTTAAGGAACGCCTGGAAATTCAGTTCAAAAATAGCAGATTTCGAGGTGGGGGAGCCAGGTTGAGTTTGTCAGAAATTGCTTTTACAGGTGGTTCTACGGAATTTTATGGTTACCACACATTCAAGTCAACATGCACGACAGTAAATTTCCACAATTAAGGAGGGGACGGGAGTAATGCGACTAACCTTGACCTTAGGGCCCATACAGCCATTCTTAATTATTTTTAGCTTCGATTATGCAAGCGTCCACCTTTGGGCAACACGTTTTATCGTGAGCTTCACGACACTGGTAGATTAGATTGACCCCTCACCCCATCCCTACCCCCCCCTTTTTTTTCATTCCTCATGATTTACCCTTCGGGCGGAGCGTTTTTCTACCCTCAGCACTTTAACCTCGAAATCCCCACCCAACATAGAGGTCAGTGATATCTTGTTTACTGGCTTCGAAAAAAACTGTGCTTTGTCCTCAACTTTTTTATCCCCCCATTTTTCTCCCTGCCAATACCCCCTCGACAACCCAGTAGGAATGTTTCCCTCGCCCCGTGAAAGTCTTTCTACCCCCACTTTCGCTTTTTTTTTAGAGGAGCACAATAGCCCCAAACGTCACCCTCATCTATTTCTTTGAATCGGAGGCCCTATCACTCCCATTATCTGCCCCTACGCTCATTTACCCCCCAAGACTTTTCTACGCCTCCCTCCCTCCTCTCCTCCACCATCTCTACCTGTCATGATTAGGACACTCACACTGGATACCATGGTAACGGTAATAACCCCCCACTTTTACTGTCGTCAGCAGGTTAGCAAATCAGGTCGCTGACCTCCTACCTTTTATTTTCTTTAGGCCCGATGCACCCACCCCCCTTCGCTGTTTTTCGCACGAACCGTTAGGAACCCAGGTGGATCCGGATCCATCGCAAAACGAAAACAAACATCCACCAGTTGTTCCCAAACGTTGGGTTTTAAGCTTCTTAATCACTTAGATAAACAATGGCGTACGCCATTTATACATGGGAGTTAGCAGGCTCGATCGTGTACCCTGAGGTTGGTCGCTATTATTGGCGATGCAAAAACTTATTCAATAACAACAACAAATAGACACTATTTGGCGGTTAGGGCCAATGAAAACTTCCAACGTCATCGCAATGAAGAACATGTGGAGTTTCGTAGGTTTGCAATCACGCATAGCATTAGCCACGGCATCAAATGTCCACCCTGACGCACTGATGATGAGCATCAGCAACTTAAGTCTAAATTTAGCGTTAAAAACAGTAAAATCTTTTTCTGGGAAAATCCAGCAGCCTCTCTCCCCATCATATGACCACTACACAGTTTGCATCGCCCTCTCTGCTCGTCCACGAATTCTTGCAAGCAGGACCCCCTGGTCATTTATAGCTTCCAGAAGATATACGTGTATAAACAACTTCCCTGGACAAAAACTGTTCGAGTTGGGGTGATCGAAATACTGGGAAATTCGGAGTCGTGAAATTTAGCAGCTTCAAGAAATCGAAATTATCGTATAAGCAAAGCCTATTGTTTGCCACAATGAACACAAACGTGGGTGATCTCGAGCCAGGATTCCCTTTGTGGTCAAATTTTCAAATTCCCTGAGTTTTCCAGCTTTGAAGACAAATTTCCCTGACCACCTAACCATTGAAAATGCAAAAATATGACATGCCAATATAAAGAATGCTACATGAACATGTATATTTATAGCTTATTATATAGGAGAGAGAACAAATTTTCAAAAGGAAACAAGCAAATTTAGATGACTTTTATAAGTTTCTTTCACAGAATTACTTGTCATCTCTTGATTTGTGTGGCTGTGTGCTAACCAATGACTAGCTATGCGAAATCAGTTATTGATTTGTTGAATTTTCCTTAATTTTTCAAAGTAAATTAATTTTCCCTGACTTTTCCAGATTTTCCAGGATTGGGGAGCCCTGCGAGCATATTTTCAAAGGAACTTTTTGTCTTCGAGGGTCTCCCAATGGTTTATCATTCTATCTTGACATCTACAAGTTGTAGAATTCTGTGACACTAGATATTAGTGAAACAAAAAACGCCATTTTGGAGTGCCCATTTTCGCATGCTGTATTTACGCATAAGACGAATTTCTGGGGTCCGTGAATAGGCCAGGGGTGGAGAAGCTCCTGCGGGGTCCTAACGAAGCCCCTAAAATACAGGCGTGCAACTGAACGATCACCGTATGTATAGTTGTATACACAACGCGCAACAACAGTGTTGCCAAGGGACAACCAAATAGAAATCTTACATCGATTTTTCGCTCTTTTCAACTGCATGGCAGACGCCAAAAAAATCTCGAAGTTACCCATGTATAAATAATATGTGGGTTCATTCATCTCCCTTCGTCGTATACTCCTAACCTAATCCAACTGTGTGTCTATATCTTATTTTTAAGCTTCTCCCTCGTTCTTAAGGGCATTCCCCTGATCATGGGATAGTGCGAAATGTGGAAAAAAGCCAATCTAAAAATTGTGCGATAATAATTGGAAAACAACAACAGCTATCACGAGCCAGTGAGCAAAAATTATCGCGGCAAAGTTCACTGGTCGATTCATATTTTCGCTTTTCCAAGGTTTCTTCATCTTCCCATGCACTACATGATTTATGACAAGTAATAGAGTCGCAACTTTCACTTTTTCTACTGTTTTTAACTTTTTTTATAAAAAGACTGACAAGATATTTAGCCATGACTCATTGATCGAGACTGATGGAAAGTATTGCTCAAAACTGTGATAGGCCTGCATTAAAATTAAATTACAGTAGTTTTGGACATAAATATTGTTCTGTATTTCAAGATTTATGCCTAAACGCAAACATTTCATACGCTATGCTCTTTAAAATTGATTTCCAATGTCGCATAACTTTGATTACTGCACGTAGACACCACGTGACTACAACCCCGACTGGGAATAACAAAGACGCGGTTGCCCGTTGTAGCTGACATGAAATGAGGGTTAATTAATACATATGTTTTTTGTTGTTGGCCCATGCCTACCTCATACTCGATGCCATTGCCACTGACAGTCGTGCAAGTGTACGTCTACAGCTGATAACTGACAACTGCATGCCTATTATTTCTAAACAACAATCGGACAAAAGCTTCATGTCTGACAGCAATGCTCATTTCCAGACCAATGTTATTATGAACACGAATGTACATGTATAATGAAAATGTCTATTATTTTTGTTATTCCAATGCTGCTTTGGGTATAGTAAACAACAGATGAATGTTTCTACAAATTTTCGTTTATTATTAATAAGAAAACTTCAGTACATGGTATGTGACTTGCCATCTGCTACGAGTTTGGTTAAAACAGCGGGATATTTAAAATTTTCTCATACCTTGATTCCACCTGTTACTATTTTGTTATTTGTCATATTATTCAATCCTAACTAGCATTACTTGCTGCAATGTAAAGGATGTTTACGATTCTCCAGTTTTTAATATACACTACGTACAGTACTAATCTAGGTGAAAATGACGCACGCAGAACGATGGTTGTGATACTGCGAGCTTAATAAACTAGGTAGCGCAGTAAAACAAGGGACAATAAGTCAATGGGGTAAGCATGAGCTCAGGAAGACCTTTTGAACTACACTCCAGCGAGTGTTTATAAGCTTAATTGCTTTTTTATATACAGGGAATCATTTCAGGTCACGCAGGTCGGCACACACAAATCTAAATCCGAAAAAAATTGATTCAGAAAAAATGGGAGGTTCACTAGCACTGAGAATGTAAATAATGATCGACACTTTATAGATCAACAGGATGATCTGACGCTAGGCCTATACATTTCAGTTTATTTGAAACGGTGGACACATTTAGGTCCGATGAAAATTATTTCCATGAAATACTTGGTTATTTATTCCATTAGGACTTCCAATCAGAGTATGTTTTTCTCTGGCGAGATACAATAAATTTCAAAATTTCCTATGTGGTTGTTTTCTGCTGAAAAAGGTTGGTGACCCGTGACCCCCCCCTGCCTGGTCTAAACCGAATTTTCCACTCGTTTTTTTGTTGCTTACTTACAGTTTCTGTTTGACACAAATATTGCCGTTTTTTAATTTTTGCATTCCTTAGGAATAGTGTGGCCTTTTTTTTTGAAAAATACAAATAAATTAGGATTTTTATTATTATGGGAAATCAACTTTCGAATTTTTAATGCATGACCTACCATTTATCTCTTTTGCAAGGCATTTTCTCGGTTTAATCTTATGCTTACCAGACGTTAAATTGAAATTCTGAGGAATCGAAATACATGTTTTTAAATGTCATGGCTATAAGCCGAAAGTCTAAAAAATGTCATTTACATGTTAACTGTATGTATATGGTATACAGGTACATGTAGTCCCCTATTTTAAACACTTGTAATTTGACGGAAATCCCATAAACTTTGCAGTTCTGCTGAAAAACAACGCTGTGGAATTCACGCCATAGGCTGACAGCAAACTGGCTATTTTTCTACTGAAAGCCAAATGACCCCTACTGACCCTATGGCAGTCCTATGAGAACGAGCTTGACCCCTATAGGACATCCACACCATTAGCGCTCATTTATTTTTAGAAGCGCACATCCCTCAGTCCCTCTTGTTCTAAAGGGGTCGTGACCCCAATTGCGCAATGGGGCATCGGATGACCTTAACATGTCCTAAGCTTTTAGGGGGGTATTTTATAGGGCACAATATAACAGGACATAGCAGGGTGCGACACACATACCCTTGACATTACTGAACTACAGTAAATGAAGGTCCAGTTACAGCGGTCACTAAGGCTATAGTTAGGCAATGTCCTAAGGGTTATAGGGGCTTTATTAGCGTTAGGTAACCAGAACAACAAGTCCAGGTTTAGTGTTTTTACCATCCCGTTAGCTCTTATATAAGGACCGGACCAATAAGTGGGCGCCACAGCGCCCCCCCAGAGTTGGCTAACAAAAAATATGACCAATTAAGAAGAAAAAGGCGAGGGTAACAAACGGGAGGTAAAGCACGCGCTCTTAAATTTAAAGTACCGACACTATAGGGCTGTGGGTCTAGTGGTATTGGCTATTTAAGGGATGGGTCAAGAGAAAGCACAAAAGATGAAAACCGTTAAAAAAAATGGACAGGTGGCGCTGCAAAGGAGAGCAAAACACCACTCTTTTTCGGTGCGATGTCTAAAATATCCAAAAAAGAAACGATTTCTTCAGAATTCCTGTCCCTATCCAAACGAGAAAAAAAAGCATCTGCGGCATACATATGAAAGTGACCCTATGAGCCATCAATCAATTTTTTTTCTTATGTCGAAGGAATGAAGGAGAAGTAAGGAGGATGATCGAACGTTCTGTGGGGTAGGGCATTCTTCAATGGTTTTCAAAAATCAAAACGTAGTAACATAATTTGTTCAAAATCTGGCAATCCCATTCATGAAAATCGAGGTTTTCATAAGTCTGAATAGGCCCCTGCCTTCCGGAAACGAAAAGGGAAAGCTTCTTTATGCACAACGAAATATTTTGGGCTATGTTTGAGAAGTAATCTGAGAATAAAGCAGGTTTTTGCGAATGTCAATGTTTTCAACATTTTTGCCGATTAAAACTACCGACCGATGCTGCAGTCCGCATTTTTTGAGAAAAACTGCTTTCCGTCGTTTTCGGAGAGCATTAACCTCCAAGAGCATCTCTAGAAAACAAAGTTTCTGCTGAAATACAGGCTATAAAAACTATAGCCAGCGATACAATTTAATCTAAATAAGCAAAGTTCGAACATGATCTTATCGTTGACCAGTGATAATTAGTTGCATATTCTGTTACAATAAAATACCAAATTCTCCTAGCCCACTGATGCCGTCTCTCCAAATTTTTAGGTTACCATGGACTTCAGGGTATCAGGTCATCTACAATTAATGATTCTGAAGCAAAAGGCACAGTGCTATCAAAACACATGTACACGTAAGGCAGTACATGTAATACGATTCTTGGTTTATTTTCAAAATTAGAAAACAGAATGACCACCCATTTACCACTTTCCACACATCCTTCAATGGGAAAGAAAGGACATTGACCCCATCCACAGCACACCAGCGATATTTGGCGTTCATTTATCATTATCCATACGTTTGATAGGAGTTTATTATATACCTACTAATATGAAAAGGTGGCTTAAATTTGGTCTTAGGAGCAGCTGCCACCCTAAGGTCCACTCAGTGGCTATTTTGAAAATCCCCACCCCTGTAATTCCCCTCACATCCCTACGCCCTTCCCACTATTTACCCACCCCTATTTAAAGATTCGCAGATAGTGGACACTCGAAGATTTTTTTTTGAAAAAAAAATAAAAAAGCTAGTGAGTGAATCGAATCCATTGTTAGAAACCGAAAGCTGCGAGGTGGCAAGGCCAACAACGTCCATGTAGTGGACATTCATAGGAAGTGCTAAAAATAATACAATGAAAGTAGAAAAAAGCAAAAATTGCCAAGCTTTCCACCCACATGGCCCATTATTTTCGAGTTTTAGCCATAATCGAAAAATGGAATCTGAATCCCAGCAGATGATGGCCCTCCTCAGAAAACGTCTGATAAAACTAATTAATCACGCCTAACGCCAGGAGGCGCTCTTATCGCACCAGGAAACGAGAAACCCCCTCATATTACACAAGAACCTTACCATACAAGTGCATAACAATCAGCCCGACCTGGTTCACACTTTCCCTTATTTTCTGAGAAATCAACGTCATTTGCGGGGTCAAGAAGGGCCGCTCTTGACTGGAAATAAAATAAGTGACTCATCGTGAATCGTACAGATTTCGCAACACATTTTTCATGATTCAATAGCGGTCTGGTGGGGACACTGGACTGTCTGGCTGACCTTTACCTTGACCATGTCCTCGGCTGACCATCCATCAGGCGACAACCCTATGGTCAGCTGGTCATTTGTCACCATGCATGCACGTTGTTGTGGTCACTGTTTTGTCACTTTCTCTTATTCTATAAGTTCCAAAAAAGGGAATGGGTGAGTGGCCACGAGGGGTGGTCAATGGGCATTCGGTCCTATTTGGGGGATGGTGGGGCGGCAGACAGGAAGAGAAAAGAAAGCGGAAGGTGCCATTAGGGCTAAATATAAGGCTGGGCGCAAAATAGAACACAAAAAGGTAGGGCCCTTTGGCTCGGACGTTTCATTTCTATTTCCTTTCCTTTTCAGCGTTTCTTTTCGACCACTGCAAGTGCGAATGGACAATAGAGTCTGGTCCGAGCTGAAAACGGACACCTGAAAGCGGAAGTAAAACAGCACTTCTCACGCTAGGTGTGACAAGTAGCAAAAAAAACTATCTAATTTTAATATCTGAAAATAAAAATACATCAATTGATGATGCAAACCGTTAAATTCCCAAATGGGCTCGTCTTCACCAAGTCCCTTGCGTATGAACCCCAGGGTTAATAACCTATTACCAATCCCTTGAAATGAGGACAGTGACGAGATGTCCATATCCAGTTCGTAAAAATAGGACTTATGATTTATTTTGCTCACGTACTGTAAATGTACATGTATCTCAAATATCAGAATTAACGTATACATGCACTTAGTAAATTTTCTAAAAAAAAGTGTAAAGCTCGATGTATTAAGTGTAAATGTATCCCTATGTATGTTACAGTACAAAAAACCCAAGACACTATGAGTCCAAAAGACCGTAAAACATGCAAAATCAGTAGTTTTTACGATCGTTAAAAGTGGGGATGTAGGGGGCCACTGCAATGCATCGAGGCAGACAGCCTGAACTTTCAAATGTGGAATATTACAAATGACAATCAGGAAATGAAAGCAGATCAAAGAACGAGGCTTTAATTGCACAAAAAACGTGATTGCAAAGGTCAACGAACTCCCTGCACGGCCAGGAGCATACTTCACTCGAGGGACTGGAGCCCACTTTTCACTGCTCAGCCAAAAAAACGAGGATGCTCGCAAATTCAAGGCCATTGACCTCCATCCCATAACATTTCCAGCGGCAATAGCGAGGGCCAACATGCACAACACTGGACTGTGGCGGTGCAACCGACTGTCAGGGGTACATTTAGCAAACTATGAGACTATGCAAACTAGAGTGCTATGAGTAAATGATAAATTGGTGCAAAAACTAGTCAAGTCATGAAAAAAAATTTATAAAAATATAACAAATTTGCAGAATAATTACAAATTTTAATCTTTATATTTTCTTTTTAACGCTCCTTGAGAAAGAAAACAATTGAGACAGCAATGCGAATATTCGCTTCACTTTCTGAGCACAAGAGTGAAAAATTTACTGCTTGGTAAAAATAGTCATTTAAGCTCACCTTCATTGTACTAAATGTGACTAATTCATTAAGAATTTTGCGAAGTAATTGTAGGTTTCCCAAAAAAAGTTTCTTGGTGGTATATTCATTTTTAGACAATGACATCTGACAAAAGGTACCAACCGCCAGGGAATAAGTGTCAGTGACACTTGACCTATTTCCAGCGTGGCTCAAATTCCTCAAATGCCCATGCCGTTCTATTTCATCCGGCCCTACTCAGGTGGCCCATAAAGGCCGTTGACGCCCGCGCCAGACTGGCCCACGAATTCCATTGGGGGCCCATAGACTTCCGCGATGCCACCATTCTGAATTGGAAAATGGGGTGTGGAGATTATCGAGCAATTAAAGGGTCCAAAAATGGGTACTTAAAGCTACTGGTGCATTGATAATGAACTTTTCAGGAGGCCTGCGCTTTGGCGATGACGCTAATAACGAAAATAATTCAATGGTGATGAAGATGGCAATGAAGAAGATAATGGGCAAAAGTTTTTTTTTCGGAAATCGCAACAGCCGGGTTCAATGACTTCCAAAATTGGGTAGCGCAGCCTTGAAAGCGGTGGCGCTGCGGACAGTGGAAGGTGTAGGCCTTACTCTTACCTTAGCCTGACAGAGTTCATTGACCCTCGTTTGGTGGCGGTGCAGAAGGGAGTAGTGGGGGGCAGTCAGCCGATGAGAGCCAGTTATATGGGCAAAGAGAGCGGGTTCCTCAGGAAGTGAAACGACTGACATTGAAGATGATGAAGGTGCGATGCCACGCCAACGAAAAAAACACAAATAAAAAAACACGAAAAAGGGTTTCCCTTAACCTTGAATGTGGGACATTGAACTTGACAGAAACGCGATTGAAAAACCTGAATAACGGGGCAGCCGGGAGAGTGACGGACACAACCCCTAAGCCCACCGGTGACCAGTTGCGCCACAACCTGTCAAGTTTAATCGACGATTAAAATTTCAAAGTGGGAATTCCAAAACTACAGATCAGGATTATTGAAAAATTGTCAGCCACAGACCATCTAAGGTTATGGGATACAATTACTGTACATGTACGTCCATTTTGGGGCAAAATTAGTGTAAACCTGTATTCTGAGAAACTGAAAAATAATCTCAATTTCCCTATTTACTGAGCACAAACTCAGGATTGTCCTTGAGGCGGAACAAGTTTAAGAAATTGACATAATGTACATGTATTTGCACAATATTTGTGCTTTACTGTGGCTGTGAAATACTGAACTATACTATCAGGCTAAAGGTACGTTTACAACACAGTATCACAAAACATTGTTACCTGTATATAACAAATTTGCGGTTAATCTATGCGGCTATATTTACAGATTTTTTCCTTCTCATTTTCAAACAAGTTGTATAACTTTGCAATATAACACGTATTGCGATAGGGTGTAAACGCCCCTTCAGATTTATTTGCATTATGTATATAATTTGGTCTCGTTTTAGGAATTGATGAAATTAACAAATAGTGGTACTGAACTGATAGCTAAGCTTAATTCTGCTGAACTGCAAAAAGTTGGCACCAGATTCTTTAGAATCGACTAATTTAGCGACGATAAAGAACAATGGCAGTAGGGCCTATAGGCACATACAGTAGCAGTGGGGGCGTTACTCCAAATTCTTTATAAGGGTATAAGGGCACGACCCCTATCGCGAAACGGATTAAAGACAGTGAGGGTGTGAAGGGTGGACAACCTGGACAACTAAAGAATGTTGAGAATGGGGACGGGACTGTCGGGACATACACTGTACATGACCTCCACATATCCTAATTCGTATCTGCGATCCACAAAAGGTTTGGCTATACTGTTCGTTATATACGGGCTTGACGGTTTTGGGTCATTTCGTATAATCTTATCTGGAATGTAACGCGTGACAAACTGTGTTAATCATATATGTAGGTCCTTTTCGGTTTAGGTACGAGGAAGTAACTTATTTATGAGGTAGTGTAAAGGCTTAAATGGAAACTATCTAGTACAGGGGTTATGGTGACCACAAAATCGGCTCACGCCAAAATCATGGTCCTAATGCTGCCGATATTAAAGGCCTGATCGAAATCGACCACAAAAGCCCAACCTACTGTATATGCAGTTTGCCGAATGCGCTGTAACGAAAGGGTCAATGAACTCGGAAAGCAACGCTCAATGACGAGAGATTTTTAATAAGAGTTGAACTTGGAATGTGGAGAAGTTGTTTGACTTGAAAATAAACGCAGGTAAACGTATACGAAAGCAATATAGGAAACCGTTGCCAGGGGTCAATGTCCTCTGATTTCATCCACCTTCCAAGCTCATTCTTATTCGTTTCGCTTTCATCTTCCGGCAGCATGGAGGAGGACAATTTCAGGAAGAACAAGCACAAGTTTTATTTTCCCATTTACACAATAGGCGGTTTTTACTCACTCCCCCTCCCACACCCATAATATGATCTCAGAATTCCTTTGTCCGAATTTCGCAAAAAAAAACATAAAACTAAAAACAAAATAGGTGTGCGAGCAGACAGCGCCACCTTGACATCGTTTGGGTTAGGTCAGGTTAATTGGGAAGGAGGTTTACTCAGTAAAATTGTCAATACGCCCCCGAAAATGCGTTTGCGCAGTATCGATTTCCTGCTTTTAAAGGTAGGGCTTTTGACGTAATTGTAAATCCCATCTTTAACATCATGGGAGTGAATTTAAAGGGTGAAATCGACCAGAATCAAGCTTATCATCCAGCAGCAAGAGATTATGATCTGCATCGTATAATCACGGATGAAAACTGCAATGTGAATTATTATTTTAAAAATGCGAACAGATTCATCCCTAAAGATGCTAATTGACGTTAATACTGTGCCTCCAGCATATACTGTAGAAGCGAAAAATAATTTCAATAGCGAATTTTCCCCATAAATTACATCTGTTAGTGTACGTGTACAGTGTATGCAGTTTATACTGTACAAAATAGGGTATTCAAGCAAGATTACTCCGAAATAAAAAGTACTGTATGAGCATGCAATTTCTTCCCCTGATCCACTTTCCAGGCGATTTTTCAATAGCCTAACCCCATTATACCGCAAGCTTTCTGTAAAATGGGGCGCAAATTACAGCAATTTATCTTCTTCCAGACAATATTCATTAATTGAATGCATTCTGTTTAACTTTTACCAATGAGGCCATTTCACGCTGCTTAAAAACTTGTACAACTCACCATCTATACGAAATTCTTCCATCACTCTTTCTTGATATAATGTTTTCATTTTCATTGGAATACAGCAATTTTCACGCAATTTTTACTGGTTATGTATGGCTAATTTGCAGTATAAAATCAAAATTTAAGTTAAATTTAATGAAAAAGGTAATTAAAGATTGAGATGTACATGTAGTTTCTTAATCTTTTTCCATCCAAGCCCCGAAGACGTTTCACGTCGCGTCACCCGAGTTGTGAAAACCACTTCCGGGCTGCTCCACTGGCTACTGTTCACGTTCGAACGCTAGAGGTCACGGGGTCGATAAAGGGTTCCAAGCGCATTTCTCACATTTCTTATTGGGAAATAATCGGGGTATATTTTTCGGAGAAACGACTAGTGACTGACATTCGTTGACCTCATGCCTGGGCCCCTCCCCAAGCAACGCATGCGGGTCATCCCGCTTCTACACTTCACCGAATATTTCCAGAATTTGGTCAAAATGGCCGGTAAGCTCTGCCCAATCACACGAACAATGTCAGGAATGAAAATTGCACTTATCCCAAGTGGCTACAAAAAAAAAGTGCCCGCCATCCAGTTTTCATCTTTAAGTGACGTTTTTCTTTTTTCGGAGAAACAGATTTTTTTCAGATGAGGGTCGTGTGGTATTGCGGCGACCTCTAGGATGACGAGTTTATTTCCGGAAGATCGTGGAAATGGTGCCACGTCCCTCAACTTTACAGAAAATACAAAAACTGCGTGTTAATTTCTTTTCATCAAAAATAAAATATTTCACGTTGGAAAGTGTATCATCTATATTATTCTACAGTACGTATTAAGTTAAGAGGGCTAGATTTCACTCTGCTCTATAGGGGCCGTTTATGAACCTGATAACCCGTTTGATATAAGAAAGCATTAATACTCCTACGTGTGCAACAAGGTACGGTTATGATGGCATGAGCGCAGATTGCACGTGCATAGGTAAAATTGTGGCACCTTCATTTTTGAATTTTTTGCCTAAATTTGTATATTTTATAGCAACTAGGCCCATTATACATGTTAGTTTTAGGTATTTTTTTAAATAATGGCGAATTTATAACTTGAACAATCAATATAGGCCTATACACTTAATAAGACTATTTTATAATATGAGGAATAATCCAATTTTTAGAGGTACCACTACATTTATATTCTTATGCAGCAGTAGACAAGTAGTAAATCTTCACACAATTGCCGATAGAGGGCCGAGTGAGATCTAGCACTCTTAACCTGATACGTACTATATCAAATGTTTTATAAATCGCGAAATTATGATGTCACATCCGTGGTACTTGCCGATCGTTCTCACCCACTTTGCATAGAACCAGAGGCGTGACAATGACCAAAAATGGTTCCAAAACCTCTCTAAGCGTCAAAAATAGGTTCTGCAATTCTAATTAACCTATCAACAAATCCATCTTAATCCCTTCGCCGCATTATTGTTTCTTGTTTCTTAAGCGATAAATAAAAATCGTGTTTCTTTTAATCAGGCAAAAAAATCGACAACTTTTCATTCTGACAAATGAAATGAAATTCTTTCACGATCAAGATCGTTCCACTTTGCTGCATTTCCAACCTCCACCTCGGCTGCCTATCTACTTTTACCACCACCTGTTCATGTACCGTTTCTTTTTCAAAAGGGTTCAACAACCTTTGCCAGCCTTTAAAAGTGCGCTATCCCTCACGGTAGTCCATCTGATGGGAAGCCTTTCTCCACACAAAATTGCCCATAACAAAAGGGTTAATAACGCTAATCATGGACGGTCGTCCCCTTCATTGTTAAAGCGTTGAATGTAAAACATTGTTTATTGAAGAATTACCACCATTTAATCTAGAAGAAACGCCGAAAAAAAACATAATTGCTTTATTTGACTGATTTAATGCTTTATTTGACTTTGATTTCGGCATTAACGAGGGCATTAATTTGATCAGCTCGAGATTTAAATGCGAATGGTTCAAAAATTTTAAAGAATTCAAGCCTGCTTCATTGTTACGATGATATTTCGAAGTTCACGTATTTCGATGGTATAAAGCATAAATATTGCATGACCATTTTAGGCAAAATTAAGAGTAAAACCGATTTCTAATTCTCATAGATCATAGCTACGTTGTACACAAAATGCTGGATTTTCGAAAACTAATGGTGGGAATATGATAGTTAATAACGCGAAAACTAAAGCATAGTAATTACAATTCGGAACGAAGATAATCACAATTTCCAGTTAGTAAATTTATAACCATTGGATGGAACAAAATCTTTCTGCATACACACTGCCATGATTTTCACAGCTGTACATGACCGTGCATACATGTGCAGGATTGTTCTTCAGGAGGAACCGAATTTAATAAATAATTCTGAGCAATTTCAAGAAATTGACATTCAATAATAATTCAGCTTTAAACCATACGGTATGGCTAAGATTCATGATTTCAAACATATGTGGCAAATTTTCAAGCGACAACATTTATATTAGTAATTTCACGCACATATATACGCGCATATCGTGATTAAATTAAGGCTGCACATAGCTATGTAATGATTGAAATAGCGTGGCTTTCAATCAGTGTATCAGAATTATCGTAGGTGGTAATTCGCATATTTTATTTCATAGGCCTATTAATTATAAAAATTTAGTACAACCGCAAACAAACTGCTCGTAAGCTATAATAATATGCATCATCTAATTTCAATGTCAGCAACACCCTGTATCGTGACGTAATGTGTTTATCAGATGTGGATGTGGATGTCGCCTGTTGAATATGAACTTTAGAAATTTGCAAGTAAGATGTTGGCTTTTTTTTCTACTTTTTTTTAACCCACGGAAAGTTCAGTCGGTTTTCGTTTGTTGTTGTTTTGTTTTTGTGGTACACCTAAACTCAAAATGTCCCGGTGACTTCCACTGCGGAATTTCTATTTAAACTCACAGCGCAGCAGCATTCGGGGTCAGGCCACAGCGAAATAACCACTTGATCGAAAAACACAATCCAGAAGTTTCCGCACTTAATTGTAGGCCACTGCTGTCAGCATTTATTTAGGAAATTGGCGCAAAATGCTCGCCACAACAGCTTTTTTGCAATTATTCCGCAGCAAAATTCACCCAGGCGTGTCTCGTTATGATGGAGTTTTAGCCATTTAAGGACTTTCATCGAAAAAACCCTAAATAAATCAGATTTAAGAAAGCATCTAATTTATTTTGTGCGGAAGTCAGACCTGAATCTAGGTAGGCAAGTTTAAACTATTTTTTAAAGAACTGAAATTATTAGTTTTATATTTTACAAACTTTAATAAATATGGGGGATTTTCATTTACTAACAGGTCATGGCAATACTTCGTCCATGACCTCGCTGCAAATTCGTTTTAAATTCTGCGGATTTTATCTTGAAAGGAGAATCTCATTAAGCTTGAATCAAAGTAGATAAAAAATGTCTACATATAAATTCTATTGTTACACGTTGTGTTTGCGAAGTAAAAAGTTAAAAAATGGTTTTACTATAGGTACAGTATAGTCCCTACCCCTAGTCCCAATGTTCATAATATACTGTATGTATATTTCAACCCTACTTGTCTATAAGAATTTTTCATTTCATCACCTGTCCTTATGATTTTTTGTTTTTTTATCCTAACCTAACCCAACCTAAATGTAGTTCCTTTAATTTGCCTGTCCTAACCTCAGGCAATCACTACCATCTTAGGTGCCATGATAGCATCGTTCATGTTATATGTCGCACTTTGAGCGCCATTATAGCCATATCAACTGATCTGCCGTTTATGGTTAAAAGGAAAAGAAATTTAGAAAAGCGTAGTAAATGCATGTCAATTTGCCATCGGCTAATTAATATGAAGTGGTTCACCCACTCTTTATCATCAGCATATTCGCTAGTCATTTCTCGGTGTTTCTTCCACTACATGTAGTGTGCATGTTCATAATCGTTTCCATGTGCGTCAACTATTTTCGCTGCACCAGTATCGATTAGTTCTCCGTTTTTTAAGGTTTCTATTTAATCGGGTTATCATGGGCGAATAATTTTCTGCGTGGAAGTCGACATAAAGGTTAATAAACCGCGTTGCCACGCTCGCATCGTTCAGATCTATATTCTGTATCATTGCCTCGCAACAAAATCATGATTTCCATGGCAATCCCTGTTTTGGGATGCTGCGCTACTCCATTGAGATGTCAACAAACAACGAAAACATGGAGATTAACGCAAAAAGCGTCCCGTGCAGCGGGGGGTATTACACGAACATATTACCCTTAATCACGTGAGTTCCATAATCGAATGTGAGCCAAACTAAGGTCAAGGGCGCAGAATTTCACGTGTCAGGCACGCGCAGAATATCGCAAAGGTTATCGATTACGCGGCCAGGTGGCGCTACTGCGCGATTCGAGGTTGAACTGACCTCTTGTCTCCACCCACCCAACAGCAACCAGGAAGCGAAGGGTTACCTGTTAGCCGGGCCATTAGCAAACCAGGAAGCGAAGGGTTAACTGTTCGTGGGACGTCATCGGACGTCGGATCAAAATAGGTGGCGAAATAGAAAGGCGGAAAAAAACCAGAAGGGAAGTGCTAAAAAACTTGTTTGGCAGAAAAAGGAAGGTCAAGGGTAACGTGACTGCCTGACTGACTTCCTGACCCATACAGGGTCAATGAACTCTGCAGCGAGCAAAAGCCTACGCTCTTTTTGGCGAGCAGAGCGAAATCGCAGATTTCCCAACGTTTCCATAGCAATTCAATGTTGGCTAGTGTTTTGTCAACTTGACTTTGAATGCGAAAAACAGAGGCAAGAAAGTTGATTTCGGTAGATCATGGGCAATGCTGGTGACCTGAGCCGAAATAACTGAAAAGATTTCAAAAATGATAAATTGCCTTTTGTTTGACAATAAAGATGATGTACGAATTGTAGAAACAATTAAACAATACTGGTGATGGACGACGTACTCTTACTTAATTCACAAGTAGTATTACAATGTATAAGTCAGATCATTAACTTTGTTACATAACTACTACAATACGCTATATTAGGTTAATTCTTAATTTTAAATATGTTTAAAATTGCGTGCATCAGCCCTACTCTTTCCGCAGGAAACTTTCTTAAAATACATTTCAAGTTGTTAACTGCAATTTAGACGAAATAAAGTAAAGGGCATTGAGCGGTGATTCACCACCTGGCCGCCAGGTGGCAGTGGGCGTAACCTAGTACTAGAGGCCCTACCTAGTAACAGGGTTCTCCATAGTTGACATTTTCAACTTCCCTGACTTTTTCATGTTTTAAAATAAATTTCCTGCAACCTGGCCATTGAAAATGCAAAAATATGACATGCCATTGTAAGGTATGCTATATTCATTGCGCATATTTTCACGAGGAAACAGTAAAATTAAATTAGTTTGCTTAATTTCTTTCACAAAATTGCTCGTCATCTCTTGATTTTTGTGCTAGAGTAAATAACTAGATATATGCAAACTCTGTTATTGATTTATCGAATTTTCCGGACTTTTAAAACTAAATCAATTTTCCCTGACTTTTCAGGTTTTCCAGGTCTGGGAGGGTACTAGTTGAGGGCCCAACATTAAATGCCAAGAGCAGCTCGCAAAATCTGATTTGCGAACTTGCGATGCCAAGACGTCAACAAGCAATAAATGTGACATCAATCTCACGCTTATTTATCACCTTTACAGCCTTTAAAAATAAAATTGGTGATCAATTCCACCCCGTCACAACCATCGAAATCATTGATAAGTCGATGAACGATTCGTAAACAGCCGAATTCGGGTATGCTGGACGGATTGCCCCAATTAATCCAGCTCTGAATGCAACCCAAGCAGTTTATTGATCATGAAATCGCAGATATCAACGCCCTGCAGGAAAAATAGATTGCAGTTTCCCTGACGCGCCCGCTGACTTTCCTACATGCGCATGTAGCACTTTAATAGCTGGAAAGTGAGTACAATGACCCGGCCGGCTTCAATGGAGGACTGTTCTGTACCAAAAGGCTACAGCCTAAATTGGCTGCCTGATTACTTTTCAATGTTAACTGAGATTGGCCTACGAGCAAGCTCATTTCACACTCGAGAGGAGACAGCGCTGGCCACGCTCGATGATTTCCAATAATTGCTTAGGATTCCCCGAGATGAGCAATTGTGGCTACCGTGCTTTGTAATCTGCACAGAAACTAAGCTAGGACGCTGTCTGGCACGTGCACGTGATATGGCAAGTGAGAAATGCCTTAATTGGGTTGGTGCGTTTTGTTTTCAGAACGACACATCGTCTCCAGAATGCAGAAGAAACCGCATCCAAAACGTGATAAGAGGGGGAAACTATGGCTGTTGAACTTAGCTGAGCTCAAGCTCCATAAAATCTCAGCAGTGAATGAAGATGTGAATCACTAATGTAAAGCTTTTTATGAAGACAATTTTCAACCGAGTGAAACTTCGATTATCAGCATGTCAACAAAACAACAATTTTATTTAAAGGAAAACAAGTGTTTTCGCAAACAAAATTAGAGCACTCAGAATGTTCTAGGAACCACAAAACTCAGTTTTTAAGAAAATAAATCCAGGTTTGCATGAACATGTACACGCAGTTACAGTAGTATGTATGTATTCCGATATCCGTCTATTCGCCATACCTGCGGCCCCGCCTCTGACGGATCATAGAAGTTCCACTGTATTAGTAAGTTCTCGAGGCGCGTTTAACATTTTTCACCTTGGGAAATATTCGAAAAAGGCAATTAATTGCGAAATCAGGTTCGACAAAAATCCTACCCACGGGGCCCATGGGACTAGTTCGATGTCAATTAGACTCGACGTGAGCGTCTTTAAGTCGTGATTAGCAATCCGTCACTGTAAAAATAGCTTTTTTCAAAGTATTCGCACCGAAATTCGGGAACTCACACACAGGTGAATGACCTCATTCTATCCGCCAGGGGGCGCCCCGCCACATCAGAGCCAGATTCAGTATTAAACAGATAAATGCTCACGATGTATGCGTTTTGAAGCAATTCCATTCCTTCCCATCACGACCTGGTTCAACAATGCAAATAAAAATCCGCCAGCCTTATAATAACGATAAAAGATTATTCTTAATTTCACTTTCCCTCCTCCCCCATAAGTGCGGCGCCGCCGCCATTAACACCGCCCTGCCTTGGGTTCACGCACCTTAACTGTCTCAATCAAGTTCAATGTACCACGCTCAATGTGAAAAATGCACTGCTTTCTCTTTTTTTACAATAACGTCTGTGAAGTCTAAAAACCTGCACAATCACTGCAGGTACGCACGATCAAATTCCCCAATTCCACTCATCAAATTCGTGGATTTCACCCATCCATTTCAAATAAGGCCAGAAGCCTTAAGACTACCAGTGCTTCGTATTGCGATTGCACTTGAGTAAGGAATCAGGCGGGTTAGGTACCCACAAATTGAGCCATTACAGCTAAGAGCTGAATTCTTAAAAAAACAATTCATAATCATGAAAAAAGCGCAGGCCCATCTCCAAATCTTGGAATACATACATACTGTATCAACTGGAAAAAATACGATTTGCAATCAAATCTTACGAGGAAAACAATACTCTCGCAATTGTGCCAATGTCGAACATTTCTACGAGAAATAGTGTATTGTTAACATCTGACTTGAAGTGAAAAATGTGATCAATCAAGCCTACTATTTCAGCATGTTGAAGATGCTTGCAAAAGCTGTTTCAAAATACAGTTCATGTATCTCAAAATAAAATGCATGTAATGTAGATATTCTAGTATACTTAATCATTCAGAAAACCTAACATTTCCAAATTTCCTAAGGATTCCATAAGGGCTAATTCGCTCAGTTTTACACCTACTATTAAAACAACTTGAATGGACTTAAAAAAAGAGGAAAACTACATGTATCTTAAAGGGTAACTACATGTATTTTAAAGAGCATCTGCAAGCATCTTCAGCTAACAACATCCTGATAATGCCCATCTTTAATAGGAACCCCTATTCTGTTGGGGACCAAAAATGCCTTTTGGAAAATTAACCTGGGCCATGTCAACTCACTGCAAAAAGTTCGGATTTTTCAAGTTTTTTTTAAACAGGCTGGGAGACTGATTCTACCATAGTGAATGGAAGACTTATCAGCTGGAGGACAGCCAGACAAAATCACCAAAATGGCACCAAAAGCAACATAGTGGAATTGCCTCAGCCACCGCGGCAGCCCAACAAACCGCCCATCGGTTCCCAACCCAAAACACGAGAAATCGAGCGAGCCAAAATTTATGAAAGGTTTCTAATTTTAACCTGAACGAGGTCATTGAGTCGAGTTTCTGTTGCAGCGAGGTACCCAGCGCCACCTATCGTTCGCTGGCGACACTACCGGCTGCCCTTATTTTTCTGCCTCCTAAACCTGATTAGCGGTCATTGGCCTGGTGATGGTTGAACCCAGTTTATACCCTAGAAAGCGCTCGCACTCTCTCCCTCAACGTCACAGGTACTTGTAAAAGTAGGGAGAAAACAAACACTTCGCCAGAGTGGTCAGCGCGGTCAGCGAACAATTTCAGTGTTGACTAACAGCTCGAGCAATCCCCTCGAAATTCCCTAGTCACAGAACCAAGAAATTGAGGCCTGTATATAATCTATGAATAGGCTCGCAGTCTGACCCCACCTTAGTGGTGCTCATATCCATGTAAAGCTATGAAAAATTAATAACTGCAGGCGATGGGGCGGTCAAGCGAGATTTTGTTCGGTACAATACCAAGAATGTCGCCGTTTTTGCTGACCCTTCCGGTTGCCGTTAGTGAGCAAAGTAAGGAGTGATAGCAATACGAAATACGTAATGTTGTGTTAAGTCACATATAAATTTATATAATTGCAAAGTAATTTCATGCAATTTCATGTAAAACTGAAATTCCTAATTGTGTCGTCTGAGTGCAGCGTTTTATTGATCAGATCTAGGCCTACCAGACAATATACATGTGTACAGTATGTAGAAAGTTCCCAGACATTCCCAAGCTCAAATACATTTACACGTATAACGACTGAAACGGCATTTAAAACCTGATACAAATTATTGTCTGAATTTTGAGTTCCAGTGTCAATTTTCATATTAATTATATAAGTGCAGGCCTATACTATAACAAAATAAGTTTGTGGTTTTAACTTGGAAAATGACTGTTCGAACGTGACTACATAGCGATTGTTGCTAAACTTATTTTATGCAATGATGACCAGCACACACAAGCTCTTTATGAACTTCGTGTTGTGTATGTTAAATACATTTCAATTTTAATTTACTGCACAAACGCATTTAATGCGTTACGTGTTTCCAAAATGTTATTTTTCGAAATTTAGCTTCCCATTGTTGTTTAGTTCTATTTTAAGTGGTGTTTTCCAAGAACCTGGCCGTTATTTATCAGCATAAGAACTGACAGAAATGGAACAGATCAGTTATAAGAGAGTTGCATGCGAGCAATTGAACACCGCACTATTTATGAAACTAATTGTATACGGAAATAAGTTGGTCGAAAGCTTTGGAATAATTTGCGAAACTGCTTGTGGCCAGATCGCTGTCCAGGCTTTTCATCGCATAAAATTTAATTTCATGGAAAAGGCAGCAAATACGCTATAGACGCTTCTTAAATTTTCGAGTAACATTAAGTAATTGTCTTGGCTCATTTCAATTAGTCCTAAACGCAATCTAGAGGCCAATCAAAGCATCTTACGATGTCTTTATAAGCCGAACATGACTATCTACTTTAGCAAGCGGGGAAAACGATAATTCGGCTCGATATAGCGTTAATTATTAATTACTGTAGGCGAAAGATGTCCTTCGCCAAAAGTTGAGCAACAGTTGGACTTTGAAGACAAACATTTACTTAATGTCTTAATATGCAATAAATAATATAATGGAAGACGCGTGACGCCAAAAATAATGATTCATTAACTTGAACCGCAGTACAGTTGCATCGCGTATTATCTGCAACTGCACGTTCAAAATTCCAGAGAACCTACATTGTATAAGCAGCTGCGCTACGCATGTGCTTTTTAATAATGTTACGTAAAGACAATGTCATCAATATCTATTTGCTATCTGACACTGAAAAAGCTTGCATAAGAAAATTAGTGATTTGGGGAACGCAATTTCTGGCACTTCCCACACATAAACATCATCAATGCACTGTTGAGCTAACTAACACGAGGTGCCAAATCAAGTTCACGTATTTATGTCGACATATTTGTTATTACGTTACTAATCCATGGAGGTCGACGATGGCACTCCTAAAATTTATTTCTGAGATTATAGCCCTGTTTGGATTTGAAATTAAATGGTATGCTTTTATTAAACACAGATCGAACAGCTGTAATTTCTGTCATGCAAGTCACTAGGGGGTGTCAATACTAAAAAAAATAATTGTAATTGAAATTGGTGTGCGCATCCGCAAATGACTACCAAAACAGGTTTTGCTGGTTTTGGTAGCCATATGCACACGCGTACACCAATTAGTCAATAGCAATTACAATTATTTTTTTAAGATTGAAAACCTCTAGTAGCTACATCTCAGATGCATGCTGAATTTATAATCTTTAAATTCTGTTTAAAGATGTTACGTAAAAGATTGGTAACACAAATTAAAGTCCCAAGAAATGGATATCATTAAATAAGACTTACCCATGGAAGACCACTCTCTCCCAGCATCTTTTGGCGACATTCTGCCTTCTGCAAAAGAGAATTCGCAATTCAGTTTCACATCGCTACTAAATAATTTGAACTTTCACAATTTCAAACGATGAAGAGAACGTGTCCTTTCCAAATAAAATGCCAGCATGATTTAAGTTATTTTACCCATGTCTCTCAAATGTTAACTCTGGAAAATTACCTCATAAAGACACTCACTTACCGGTAATTCCTAATGGCGATCGTTCTAACGCGCACATATCTCTCATTATTTTATTACGTTACAGCCTAACTAATTAGCATCCTACTTTTTCTCCCGAGTAGTATTTAATTAGCCACGTGACTGAAGATGTAACGCACCATGATAAGCACTAATCCTTTTTTCAAACCGAAATTCGAGCGGATAGAGGGCGTCTTGCTGCGCACGCGCATTGCATTTTCAGTAATTGACCCGGACGGAGTTCAACTGCCTCGAGGTGGAGACAAGGTCAACTTGGTTACCAAGGTCACGCCATTATCCACATTTTATACGCAGGCGCAGAGCAATTTTTTTTTTCATCCGTTTTAATGGTATCGTGTTTTTTGCTTCGTAATTTATGAAAGAAAATGTTGTTGATTTTTTGTTCAAGGACCAGAGGGCGAAAAACTCTTTCACGCCAAGTAAAAAAAAAACCGGAGTCAAAAAGTCCTCCAATTTGGGTTAGTAGTGAAAAAAAAAGAAAGAAGGATGACGAAAGTCGAAAGGGTAGCCTGGGTAGGCATTGAAAGCACGATTAAATTTGCACAATAATTAAGGAGGGGGATGGTAACTGAGCCGACTGGTGGATGGATGCTCATCCATGGGACGAGATTAGCAAAACTCCATGCGGAATTCAATAAAGTTCAAACCAGTTTTCAAAAGATTGCTCTCATCCCCAAATACCGTATTCGGTGTACAGCACATGTATACCGGTTTATCCGAGTACCACTACATGCATATTATACTGTACATCCAACTGAGTCTAGAGTTCGACCTCAAAGACATGAGGTCGTCCATAAATAGTTCTGATCACTGGGGATTCCAGAACGACCCTTTCTGAAGAAGGTGAAAATACTTTAGTAAACCTATCAATTAAACTGTCGAGCTTTGTTCGTTTTCCCAAATTCTTTGACATTGGAAACGCACTGTTCACCATGAGGCAGATTAAACATGGTTGGTTACAAATTACAGTTTTATTTACTCGTGAGATTACTTAACGACCCCATCATCCAGCCAGAACCGGAGTTCTTGTAATGAGATAACGATAGCTCCATATGCTATTTCAATTCGTTTATTTTGTAAACAGATTTTCAAGGCGTGCGTTTTAGTTGAAAAATAAATTCGATGATGATGCAGGTGTACACGCTTTAGAAAATAATCTGCAGTAATACAATATTCAGTAAAGGCCTACGTCCAAATACTAATCCTCCATTTTTCAATGCTTGTTCTATTAGCGAAATTGGAAAAGAACAATGCAATTTTTGGAGTGTTGTACACGACCCCTCCCAGAAGACCATGCATCTATACCGGTCAATGGTAATAATGTGTCTTGATGCAAAAGGCGACTCACTGTAAATACAGTATGTCCACCCGTGAATGACCTCACGCCCATTTCAATGGCACCAGACTCGACCCAACCCAGTCGTTATTCGTCAAGTGGTAGTAAAATAATTCACGCCAGCAAACGTTGATATTGTCTGAAAATCATGAAAATGTCCGTCACATTGACCATTTGTTCCCAGCAATCTTAGCGATAAGGCTTACCTCTCAAATCGTATACAATAGGACATTCAAAGGTATCAAGAAAATTAAAAAGAGTGATGATTTCCACAAACCTTTTATTATTATGGGTAAAAGTGTCCTAACGTAAAGAAGTTTTCGAAAGCCATTTGTTGCAAATTGGTACATTTTCTGGTCAACTTTAAACACATCAATTGCGTGCTAAAGGACTTCGTTAAAGGACCAAACATGCACATTCCGTGAACTGCAATATCGCAATATCTGATTACAGAATGTTATCACAAGCTCCCTGTAAAATAATCGAATACTGGACCTGGGTGAAAGATTAAAAAACGAAGGAAAGTTGATGCAGTTTCAAGTGCATCACAACAAGATATTCATGTTGCGCTAACTAGCGAATACAAACGCAAACAAACAGGATGCTTTAACATTGTCCATACAACTGCTACTAGCCCCATCTGGTTAGTGGTAGAGTTCCCATCACCAAAAGCGTTGTAATTTTTATTTTTTAACGGAAGGTTATAGGTTAATGCAGAATGGGTGTCAACGCACGAATAGTAGCATTTCGGCGAGCAGTATGCTGACCGCAGAAAAATTGTTTATGATCCTAAACATATGGGGCCTTTGACCCTTCATTCCGTTCCAATATGTTACTGGCGAAGGATGGGTGGTGGTTTGTTTGCGAGCTAGTCAAGAAACGTTTTTAGATGCAAAAAATCCAAACAAAACAAAAGCCAGCGTTGTGTACGGCGAGGGGTTAGGCAGCCACAATATAGCCATTACACCCATACAGCCCTTAATAAACCCCCCAAAATGGCTCACTTTTGCCTTTGATCTTTTTTTCCAGCCCCTAAATAAGCATCCCCAAGCTGAGTCGTTGACGGCCATGGTCGTAAAACGCAATGGCTTTATTTCGACTTTTACGACTTCTATGGAAAAATGTCACCACTGTGGAAAGTTTATTTACAACGAGGGCCCTTCGAAAATAAACTATTTACCCCCACCTCGCTACTTTTTTCGGTGTTTTTTTCGGCGTTATTTCGAGCCACCCTTGCCAGAGCCTCAGTTGTCGAGCTAGGGCCCGGGGTCAAATTGAATTCAAACCCGGACTATATTTGGTGCCAGGCTCACTGCTGATACAGAAGACTTTCGAATTCCTTTCCAAGTATTTTTCAGATCGAGTGTCAAACCATCTTCACTTTATTATGTTCGTATTATATCCAATGTCAAACGCGTTCGCCCTTCATTGCGCGTCCTTTAAAAAAACGTAAAAATAATTTTTTTTTTAAATGATAGTTTTTAATGGCATATATCTTCGAACACAACAATCTAGCCTGTACCAAAATGCATTGCAACGTTAAAAAGTTCCACTTGACGCTCATACATGTACAGTAGTGTATACATGTATCAAGTTAAATGCAAGGTTGTAACAGATGCACGTACGTTTTGAATATGAGATAAAGCGAATGCCAATACCAAACCGGGGATTCCACTCAAATTTTCAAGTAGATTTACCTTGACAGCGCAGATTTCCTTGAGATTTTTTTAAACAATTAGAAACATGATGGGTTTTATCCAAAATTTTTATAAAAGACAGTGACTAATCAATTGCCTAATGCCCTGACACTTTCATTTCCCTGACATTCCAGAAAGTGGGAATCTTGCAAACCATACATACATGTACGTTTCGAATATATGTTTTCTGAGCGCTCTCGAATGTAGTTTTACCAGGCGCACGTATGTTACGAAATCGGGGCTAGGCCGAAGTATCAAATGTATTTTTTCAGCGTTTGCGTTTGCCAATAAACACGTGTCGGGAATTACATCAATCTATACAATTTTAATACAATAAACCATTACGCGAATTGAACCTATCCACCAACTCTCTGCACTCCAGGATTTGGCGAGAGTTTTAAAAATGATTTTCAAAATGGCCGAACCAGTTGACTTCAAAAGGTTTTAAAAATACAAAAATCGGCTGCTGAATTTCCTGCATTATCAAACTACATGTACATGTAATTCTTAAGTGAGAATTAATAAGGCGACGAGCCTTGTTGGGAAAACTTTCCTTGGCACGCCTACACACTGAAAGCATCGTCCCCATCCATTAATCAAATTTGGAAACACGAACGAGCATCGTTTAAGTCTAGCTCGTCAAATTCCGAGGTGCATAATTTACCGCTCCGCGTAGCAAATCCAACTATAATTAGAGTCCTTTGAAATCCAGCGTGCATTGCTAATGGTATTCAGCCGTCTAGACCCAGGTGCAATGTTGCCTTAAACACGGCACGTTATCAGTTACGGACAACGGAGTTTCCATGCTTATAACTTCTAAATTTAAATCAGAGTAGGGGTCTTAATGGGAACTGGTGGACTCAGGGTCGGTCACTCACTCAGTATTTTTACTGCGTTAAAAAACCGTATTTTGGGAGCGAAATTATTAATCTTATCGCCAGTTTATCGTTGTCTCCTCGCCTCGTTTGACCACTGCACCGGGGGCAACAAACTCGCAAAAAATCCATATTCCCTCTCTTTTGAGCTGCGAATGCCATTTTTTCCCAGAATTTTTTTTACCCCCTCCCTCGTCTGTCCCTGCGTGTTTACCACCATAGCAGTGCTATACTTTCGGTCAACGACCCAAATAACGGAGGGGTAAAACTGACCTTTCATTCCCAAAAGCCCAGTTTCAAGGTTAACAACTTTCACTTTTCTTTCCCCTCGTTTCTGTCCACTCCAATTCCCCTAATCCCCTCCAGTCGTGGTTCCCCTCTGCCTCCGTTACGTAATGTCCGAATGGCCCTAAACTGGACTCCCCACAGACCCTAGCGCTTCCATTGGCTGTACAATTTCAAACTTCTTTGTTCTTAAACCAGATTTTTACCCCAGCTGCCGAAAGGCACCTAGCAACAATCCAGGCGGCGCTAGTGGCTACGTCGAAATCCACGCTAAATACAATATGCATCGCAGTATTCGTGTCTTTGCACTAGATGGCGCAGCATGAATGTCCAGTACAGGGCCTCTAGTCCAGTTGAATAAGTCGCAGTATGTCAATAACCTTATGTAATCGAAACGAACATCTTGAAATGAACGCCACCATAACAGTCGTCAACAACATCATCATGGACAATTAAAGTTCATGGTTCGAGTATAACGCCAACCTTTTTGAAATTATTCATTTTTGATTTTGTTACTTCTGGCCTAGTAGTAGCCTAATAGTAGAGGTAGTGGACACTAGCGCCATCTCGCGTAATACGGATGAACCGAGGAGTTCACCTACAACCAATCGGGGTCGAACCGCCCCCAAAAAACCGCCAACTAGGGCACCTTGCAAGAGCAATGAACTGCAGCCTCCAAGCAGGCCCCGGTTGGAAAATCAAAACGAGAACTTAACCTTTAAACCTATTTTTATTGAGTTGAAAAGGCCGAAGAAGTAACGCGTGTCGTAAGATTTATTATCGCGTTATGAAATTAATCCAAAATTCGTCGAAAACCGCTGACGAAATCGCCTAATATCGATTTTTGCATAGGCGGGGTATTAGCATTTTCTGCTTGCATGCAAGATCGAGACCCTGCGAGCGAGGCTTGGAAAGTCCTTCAAAAAAATGGAGGGTGTGTGTGAGTCACGACGTCGAGATCGTTCATTCACCTCTAACCCAGATAAAGGCAAAATCGAGGTCAAACTTCTTGAAGGCACTGTGTCTGCGCTAACCAAGGCTAAGCTGTTGCACCGATTGCTCCCTAGATGGCGCCAATGGACGCGTGGCTACCATCTGAAGCGGGTTTTCTCAATTTGAAATGCTCGAGCCCGCGATTCCAGATCTCAACAGAAAACAGCGTAATATTTTACACCATTTTCAGAGAACAACTTCGAAAATTCCACTGACCTGCCGGTACAATAGATCGTAGTTAATGGCCGGTTAATCGGCTAAGATTTACTACGGCATGTTGCCTGCGCCAAAAGTGCACAAAATAATTATACTTCAACCCTGATTGTCTAGTAGACAAGAATGCCACGTGTCCTAGCTGTCGAAATTTATCCTATTTACGTTATCCCAAACTAACCTAAAACTAATTTCTTGCCAATTGCATGCCCATACGGATTTTTACTATTGATCTTACTTTTTGCATGCCATTCGATGTTGGAATTCTCTTCCAAAGGATAGCCTTATGCTTCAAGAAATTCAATTTGACAATGATGTCTTGGTGATATCCACCTAATCTTTATTTGGGTTGATGGACTACACCCCCCTACCATTTTTGCATTATCAGTGATAAGGATGGTATGAGCAAACATTTGTTTTAAAACCTGGAAAAGTCGAGGAAGTTTAAAATTTCGTCTCTGGGGGAACCCTTTAGGAGTCATCCTTAACGTCCAGGGACAGAGGAGGTTTAAAAATCATGAAAATTATAGTACGTCCTCCATGGATGGCCCCTACCACCCACTTTCAGATGCCCCCATAACTAATTGAATAATGCGGCGCCGTGCGCATGAGCGAATCACACCATGGGGCGACATAATCCACCTTCATGTCCGAGCATTGATAAAGCCGAGTGGAAAAGCTCCGCTTTTATTCTTGACAACACAGGGGGCGCTGCTGTCAGCGTCACTAAGCATGGAACAGTTGTGATTGCGTTCCAAAAGCTGTTAACGTGCTAAAATAGAACGTTGTTTACCTCGTCTATGTAGGGAACATTTCATGATATGTGCAATATAAATGTCATTGTTGTTACACCAGAGTTCACGAGCGCCACCTGTTGGACTCGTTCCAACATTGTTTTCCCGTCCCCCCTCCTTGTCATCCATTTTGAATTGTTCACGGACTGTTAATTCATTTCCAATGAAAAACAGAGGGAGGAGGACGTTTCGGTCACGAGCAATTCAGTAATTCGAGTTGCGCGAACGAAAAATAAACGGCCATTATTTAACGCCCTGTCAGAAGTTTCTGGGAAACGAGGAAGGAGCTCCGATTTTAATACGATTTAATTCCCGCAATCCGCCGGCAGGGGGCCGCCGAGGGTACTGGCCCTCTTGACGGCCATCTTGTTGTTCGACGTTGGTTTTTTGCAATGTCTTTCTCTCAAACAAATCCGATCCGAAAGCTGGGCGGATCGATATCTGCTAAGTGGGGAGTACGAAATGTGATTAAAGCGTTCTACAACGCCCCCTGTGAGCGTTTTCCGCGAAAAAGCAATATGGCCGCCGCCTGCTTGCTTTTCCTGGCAAATCTCCCACCCGTGTTCTTGGTGGAATTGAGCTCGGAAACGTGATGTCATCTTCGTGTATTAACTAATGTTTAAATGTAGCACGTGTCAGGTTAAGAGTGAACTTTTCACGCTGCCCTCTATCGGCGTTGCAGAGCCGATTTACTACTTGTCCACTGCTGCATAAGAATTTAGTTCCCCTAAGGATTCTTCATATCATGAAATAAGTCTTAATAAATTTGACTGTCGAGTGTTTTAAGCTATACAGACATCAATTAAAGAAAAGCTCGCCTATAAAATTCCATGTACGATAGTTTCTATAAAATACACAAATTTATAGTACTTGCAGTAGAACCTCCAAAGTTGACCACCTCCCTATATTGACCACATTTTAACTGATCGGACGATCACCACATTAATTCAATGGAAAGTGACCTCTACATATTGACCACCTGCACCTCTGTATGTTGACCACTTGCAGTATGACACACAATAGTTAGTTACTCTCTGTATGTTCTCAACATGTAAAGTCATGGATGATTAAATTTATTGGCTGCTTGCAAAACTTATACTGTACACCCCTGAACAGTAGCTGTCTCTATAGAGGTTCAGGAGTTCATTTTGAACTCCTTCAGTACCCATATTGTACTGTTTATGTGTAATGAACATTTTAATAAGATTATTCATGAATGATTACTGTAAAATGTAAGAACATGCTGTTCACGGAATTAAAATCCTGTGTCAGTACAAGCCCCATTCCATATGTTGACCAGTTTGCGACAGTGCCTTCGGTGGTCAACTTACATACAGTAGGTTCTACCGTACGTATCAGGTTAATTAAGTGCTCCATTTCACTCTGCCCTCTACAAGTACTATGGAGCAAACTATTTACTGATGCATGATAATAATTATATAACCTCTAAAAAATTGGTTATAGGATTTTTCATATTATGAAATAGTCCTATTGAGTGTTTTCAGTTATAAATTCGTCATCGTTTAAAAAAAACTTGTCAGTAGAAAATGACATGTATTATAGTTGCGATAAAATATACGAAAAAAATTCGCAAAATTCAAAATCACACGTGCCCTCCAATTCGAGGGCATGCTACCATGGTTTACATCAGAAAAACACAAGTGATGGGGTTCAAAACGTCCACCAGAGGGCAGAGTGCAAAAGTCATCACACAACCTGACATGAACTACCGTATAAAGTTACGCGTTCTATTTAGACACTTGATTAACAGGAACAATATGAACGTTTATTTTCATTTCATATTTACATTTTAACACGTACGTTATGCTCACGTATCACGTTACTATCTCGTAAGAGAGCCAACTCTGCAGCCATGGCCGCCGTTTTGTTATTGCAGTGACAAAACTAATTTACAGACGCCCTCAATGGCTAACTGGATTTGAAAACTTTTTTATTTCGGCGTATCCATCACTGGACTTGAATGCTAAGCCGGGTTCGAATCCCACAGCATCCATTTTGGGTCACCCTCGTCCCCCTCCCTTCATCCCCAAATCCAATCCTAACCCATTATTTGCCTCAGCTGCATTTCCAAATTGGCAGCGGCGTCAGGGGGACGTGATGCATTGCTACGTTGGGAATCCACCATTGTGCTCGGAGCGCCCCCTGGCCCCCTATCGGACAAATCAATCCTAGGGCCCCTCCGAGGGGCGAGTAAAAAGATTAGCCGTTTCAATGGCCCGTCCGATGAATATGGATGACCAATGCGTCATGACGTCACTGGCAGGTGGTCAACGCCATCTTGTATCTTGCAGATTCAGCTGCTGCATGCCGGGAGCGGACGCGTGCAGCACGCGTGACCCCCGCTCATTAACATTTGGCAGTTGTGTTTTGGGGGGGTCGGAGGTCACCCCCACGTGGGCTCTTGACCCTGGTCACGACCAGGCAGACGCCCCTCGTACCGGTAAATAGGCGCTCATGATTGCTCCTTAGCACGCACGTCGCTGCCGCTGGATGGCAGTTATTGCCAATTTAGACCATTTTTCTGGGGGGTTTTATTTCCAAAAAAAAACTAATAATGAAGAGAGAAAAACAAAACAAGTAAAAACAAGCAGCACGTTAGGACCCACGCTGTCAAGTATGGAGCAGCGCACCCTGGATTCATCAGTTCTCCAAATGGGTTTCAGGATCCAGGAATTGGACAATGAGTGGTTTCATTTTAAATTCTGATTTACACATTTATATACATGTAGTTCTATAACGCCAGTGTGTCTACCAGTCGTGGATGGCATGGAAAAGTCTTGAAATGAAATTCAGCTCATGGATGTCATGGAAAAGTCATGAAATAAAATTCAGGTCATGGATGTCATGAAATGAAATTCAATTCATGGAAGTCATGAACTACAGGTCTTTGATTCCCAAATAAAAATGTTGGTTAAAATTCATCATTTGCCATCGAGTTTCGCAAAAAAATAATTAGCCTACATGTACTGCATTTTTTGCCAATGATCATGTTATCACTGCGGTTGAGAATGTTTCTGAAAATCACTATTTAGTGATGACATAAAATTCGAATGGCCCACTAATAGGCATTGAAAATTCTTTGAAGTGATGAAGAAGTTATTGAAAAGTCATGTCAGAATGGATTCGTTTTAAATTCTGATTTATACATTTACCTAAAAAGGTATACCATGTAGCCATGGTGTAAGTCATGGATGCCATAGAAAAGGCAAGAGAGTTACGTCGGGGTCATGAAATATTTGCCTTTGATTGATTCACAAAATAAAAATTTGGGTTAAAATTCATTATTTGTCATCAATGATCATACGCTATTTCCCCCATATTCTAATAGGTATTGAAAAGTTTTTGTTGAAGTCTTGAAAAAGTCATGAAATTGAGTTCATGGAAGTCATGGGAAAGTCATGAAATGAAATGTTTAACACAAATTTTTCATTGATTTTGCTTCATGACCAACGTGAAAACACCCTCAGCGCCATCTATGGCAAACCTTGACCTTCCAGAGTCGCTGGGGGTCAGACGAATTCTTGCTGGTTGTTTATTCGGCTGAAAGCGTTCCCCAAATACTCGCTTTGAAACACGAAACTTAGAAAAGCTTAAATTTCTCAGCTTTGAGCTTGGGGGTTTTATGCCGTTTTAATCCCCCTCGTCCTGTCTGAGCCTCCGTCGAATTCCAACAAATAGTAACTGAGCAATTTCACCTATTTATGTATTTATGGACGTGTGTAATACCCCCAGTAACAGGTGCCCTTTGACACCACGAGGGGCGCTTCATGGCTAGACAGCATCGTTGTTTTAAGTTTAAGAAATCATCAATTTAGCAAATTGAACTGCTTTTCAATACATTACCATTTTGATAAAGTTTGATAAATCTCACAAGATCGCTAGATGGCGCCACAGTTACATTTCCGTTCCTTGACCACTGGCGCCCCCTACACCGACTTACGTTCGACCTTACCTGGCCATGCCTTCAGGTGGGTTCCCAAAGGTCTCGGTGCTCTAAGGCCAGCTCAGGGGAGATACTTCGGTGAGGGTCAAGGGGGTGGTCGAAGGGTCCGCCAGGGGTCAGTCAGGTCCTTTAGCTGCTCTTATATTTTCTAAACGTGTTTTTCGCTGCCCTTCTCATATTTCCTCGACCCTGGTCGAATTTAGGGCCTCCACCCCACCCCCTTCCTCCTTACGTGCATGACCAAGGCCATTTCCCAGCGAGGACATTACCTCTTCTTCATCCTCAACGCTTTCTTCTTGACGTGTCCAAGGTCAAGCGCCATGTGGTGGGCGAGCGCTGTTGCTTCCATTGAAATTCAAGCAGACCGGAAGGGGAACCGCCTACCCATGGCGCGGCGTCCACTCAGACGAACAACTAGCGTGGACAGGACGTGAGCTTGACCCACCCCCTTACTCGATGAATTCTGCGAAATCCTCAAGTTTCTTGGGAAAATTGCTCTTGGAGCATCCATCATAGGTGGCGAATCTTGAGATGTTTTAAAACGTCCAAGTTTCCTGTTGCCACAAGCAAGGCCCTATTCATAGTATTTGTTCCACAAAAATATTCTGCATTTCTGTGGTATTACTCCATACCTTACAAGTTACAAGCACATTAAATCTAATGGCATTACATGTGTAAGACTAACGAATAATTACAAGTTATTCGATATTTGTTGGTTGACCACAATACTGCAAACTTTACAGTTCAATCCATGCATCTGTAACGTGTACACGTTTGTGGAATAGGGCAGCTTTAAAAATCATGTACATCATGCAATAAGACGTCAAAAAGCTTGTTTTTTTTATGGTACAATCTTTCATGGTTTTCGATGAAACCCAACATTAACGCTCATACCAAGGTAAAAGAATGGTTGTAACAGCCGCATGTACTTTTCGAATGTGAGATTTGGCGTAATGACATCACCAAACGCACGTACATTTCGAATAATCTTTTCTGGGCGCTTTCGTGCTTGCGAATGTATTTTTGCCACACGCACGTATGTTTCGAAATCGCGGCCAGGTCGCAGCATCGAATGCATTTTTCTACGTTTACGGTTACCGGTAAACACGTGAAGGAAACTACATTAAATCGTAAAATTTTAACAGAATCAAATGTTCCCAGAAATGAAGCTGTGAACTAAATTTCAGCACTATAGGACCTACCGAACTTGGTTAAAAATGAGGTGGTAAAGGTCGAAATGCAAATACGCCAAACCAGTCAAAGCTGTTGAAGTCATTGCAATTACAAACAGACATCTACATGTATTGCATTTTGAAATGTCTGGTTATTGATACTGACCACGACATATGGAACCTCGTGTTTTTTTATCACCCTAAGAAATTCGCTGTTTGTCGAAACAATTTCTCCCCCCACGTTTTTCACAGTTAGTGCAAATTGATACCCTCGCCGATTTTTGTTTTTCGGAAACGCCAGATAGGAACTTCCGGTCACGGTTATAGCACGTGCATGATCCGTGGGGGGGCGCAGACCGCAGGAGCCATGAGTTTAAGGTGTGGGGAATTTCGTGCTGCTGCGCTAAATGACTGTTATCGTAAGGTCCGAGGATGGTCATTTGGTCATTTTTGCCTTTCTGCTCCCCCACCCTCGTGCGAAGTGCTGCTAGGGGCGCTGACCAACGGCTAGCTGCTAACCACCCTGAATGAATTGTAAACATTATTACATTCCAATCTGTTCGCAGCGTCCCCTCGTGTGACCTCTGCTGGGGCCAGCCGAGGGTCAAGCGAAATGAAGAAGCAAATTGGTCAGCGACGAAACTGCCGACTCACTCTTATTTGCTTGTTTTTTTCCAAATTCGTCTATTTTCGTTTTCTGGGCACTTTTGACCCATTAGAGGCCCTGGACTTGCTCATGGGGATCGTCAATGACCCCCACCAGAATTTCTCCTATAGCGCCATCTACGGACATATGACGCGACAAACACAGGGATGTGGTCAGTGTGGAAAATGTGAAAACTTGTGTGAAAAATTCATTGGAAAGGAATTTCACAAGAACTCCACCGTAAAACTGAGCAGTTTCCCTGCATTCAGGTCCATAATCTCATAAAAAACGTACTAAAATTGGATTGTTTGTATCAGTTTTTTTTCAACAAAATTGCCTACGGCGTGCTTTTGAAGAATATGAAAAATGCATTTTGTCTGATAATCATTTCAACCGTTTTTACCATGTTTTTTGCAAAAAAAAATGTTGCTTATGACTTTCTCTTGAAAATGCGACTTTTTTTTAGAAATATTGGGTGCAAGTTTTGGAAAAGTCAGATATTTGCATGTAAAATAATGAAAAAAACTGATTATTGCATTTAAATAAAGTGATAAAATTGTATAATATGAAAAAAATCTGAAAGGCCTATTACAAAACGCGAAATTTTTTCTGAAATATTGGGTAAAATTTTTGAATAAATCACATAATTTCATGTGAACAGTTTTATACCAACTGGCCATATACTGTATTCCCGCAATAACGTTCTGTTCGTATTCAAGCACTTTTGACGATGTCATGTTACTTCGTCATTGGAAAATTTCAAGCTGGCCGTCGCGCGTGCATTCGAATTGTTGGGGTCAAAGGTAGCCCAGGTGGGTCCACACGCGCACCCTTCCGGATTATATACTGCCATCATTTTTCAAATTGGATTTCATTGACGAAAACTTTTCGGATTTTTTCTATTTATTTTCCAGCCAGAACCCAGCGTTTTATGGGGGTTTCTGTCGTCCATTTTGTTCTTTTCGTGGTTGGCATTCAGCGCCCTCTCCACACCATCGATCACCTTTCAGTGTCCATGTTCACTCGTCCTCGTGTCCATACATCGCTTTTAAAAGGCCCTTTACCCCGTGGCTACGGTAGCTGCCCAATCCCCCTTCTACTACCCCCAGGGGGGTTGATTTTACACGTTTTTTGCCCGTGTTTGGCCAACACTACGTGAAACGGCAGGTGTTACTACGCTCGTCGATCGGGGATTTAAACCCACGACCCCTCCTTCAGGGGGTCCAGAACACACCTTTCGTGCAGTGGTCAAATTTAAAAATGCGACATAATCCTGATTTTCTGCCACACAACATATGGAATCATTATTTTCGGTGCCATGACATAACTGGAATACTTAATTTTAGCCCTGGATTTTATGAAATCATTCATCAGTAATAAGAACTAATGACGGTGTTAAATCGTATGAAATAAGGGTTGTTGGTGGCATTTGTTTGCTGACTTGCGTAGACTACTCAGTTAACTTGAATTGAATCCAAAAAATTCGCCTCTCTTTGAGATTCCTAAAACTGAATCTGTTTTATTATTTTGTGCAAGGTGTTGACAATTCAGAACTGTATTGCTTATACCTCACTTCGGACTTCAAGAACTTCATTGTGACTTCTCAGAATGTAAGGACTTAATTATGACCTCAGACTTTAATGACCTCAATGGACTTCAACAACTTCCTGACTTCAGAAGTCAAGATCTCAGTCTCTGCCTTTAGTTTCATTGAAGGCTAGCTGAAGTTTTTAAGTCTCGCATGTACACTTGACTTCAGAAGTTAGCTCCTCGATTTATGTCTCATTTCACTGAAATTTAATGTTTGATGAAATGACTAGGAATGTACAATGTACATTCAAGTATGTATACTAGTATGTAATTCCAAATTGTACTCAATGTCTTCAGTAAGTAATGTAAAGCTTTTCCCAAAGTTTTTTTTTTTAACAAAAATCAAAGGTTATAAGTTTGTCGTTGAAAGCATACATGAAAGTTTATTCATTTTTGAGAGAAATAAACAAATATCACACGATTCGGGCATCCATAATGTCACTTACTGTATATCAGGAGTGAATTTACTACAGTTTATGTAGGCCATTAAAGTGCCCCTAAATAACTGTTGGCTTTTTGGGGACAGTTTTACACCTGATTCTGTATCGTAAATTCCGTTTTTGGCAAAGGAGCGATAAAAGGACCTAATGTGAGATGGACAGGTTTTTCGGGATTTTGGCCCCCTCTCACCTTATTGGATAACGCTGTCCGCCATGGTTTTTAGATTTATTTTCAACCTGGCTGCTTACACGGTGGTTTTATTGCCTCGTTCCTCATTCAGAACACGTACTTCCGAACGGCCTTTAGGGGGAGCGCCACTTGCACATATGGCTCCCCTTTGAAGCAGGGGCCCTTGGCAGCCGTTTCCTTGGCTTTCATTGGCTGCTCTGAGTTGCCCCATTTTACTCACTGGTGGCGATAAACCCCAATTGCGCGAGCGCCTTGTATCTGTGTCACCAAAAATAAAAGGAGCCCAACAGCAAGGGGGAGAAAATGTGCTTGAATTCCTTGAAAACAGTCAACGAACTTTGAACCTTATGGCCCGGCTGACCGGAAGTGCATGATTGGCGTCTGGAAAGCTTGAAACGATAAACCCGATTTCGTGTCTGACATCGATTTTCGGTACTTATTGCTCGAAGGGCTCGTCCATAGATTACGTCAGCATGGCTTCTGCTTTTTGGTAATTACTGGACGCCCCAATAAACTTTAACACGGAAGTCACATGATGCAGGTATCTGTAATGATATAAATAAAAAAGGATTAACTTATCTCGAAAATTAAACTTGTATTCTAAAATTTTCAAATGAACTTCTGTAGTTTACATTACATGTCAGCACAGTTTGAAAGGAATTTCATCAGGGTTCCTCCAGAAATCAAATTTTCCTTGCCCATTGAAAAAGCACAAATATGACATAGGTCAATATAAGGAATGCTATATTTATTGCTTGTTATATATAAACCAGAGATAGAACAAACTTTCATTAGAGAACAGCAGATTTCGATTTTGGAAATTAACAATTTCATTATTTTTTCCACAGAATTGCTTATGTCTTGATTTTTGGGTTAACCAGTGTAAACCTACATGTTTGTAAACTATATCATTGACTTCTTAAATTTCCCTGACATTTTCAAAGTGAATCCATTTTCCCTGACTTTTCTAAGCTTCTCCAATCTTGCTGACTTTTCTTAGCTTCTCCAATTTCCCTGACTTTCCAGGTTTTCTAGGTCTGGGGGAACCTGTTTTATCGTTCACAGAATGGCTTTTTTGAAAACAATATTTCAACATGCTCGTATTGATCAGATGCATGAAATTATGGATGGCCTGTGTGCCCAATTGATGGCAATACCTGTTTAGTGAAGGGGTCGTCCATGTTTTACCGAACTGTCCACACCCTTGATCAAGGAATGTCCAATGGTTTTTCCAGTGGGCAGTTGCGCCCCATGTGGCACTCTCGGGTACTATTTCATCCCCTGGAACTCGCTGTGGCGATGAAAGGGCCTTTACCTCCTCTCCCTTCGTGGGCCAGCGGGGGTCACGAAGGGTCGTGAAGTTTTCTTTAGAAACCTAAGCAATCTTCGGCCCTCCTCTTTGCTTCCGGTTTTCACATGGCTTCAAAATCAATCATTGCCAATGGGCACAACCAGTGTTTACACCATGACCGAGGACGAGGGGAAGGTCCTTTAAGAAGGTCTTAAAATTTTCTGACTCGTTTTTGCTTCCAAACCCATTGAGAAAGATGGCTGCGAGGAACCAGTTTGCTTTCTGAAAGGAATAAGGACCATTTTCTTAACAATTTAGTTTACGCTCCCCCTGTACAGCGACCTTTTTTGCTTTACTCGCCCTATAGCAAAAACTTCTTTATTTCGTCTGTTTTTACTCTTTTTCTAAAGATGGCCCTCAAACTCCTCGAGAAGACCTTTAGGGCTTTTTCCTCTATGAGCTTCGGCCAACCATTGAATTAAGGACCTGTTTTTGCCTTGTCGGTTCTGCTAAGGCACCCCCTTACCACTCGTGAAAAAAAAATGCCTCAAGGAGAACTGGGGTGAAGGGAAATCTTGACTTGACCAGGAGTGCTACGTGGTGCTGTATTCGGTTTGGGAAATACTGTATCGGAAAATCTTGAAATTGCGATGAATTATGAGGTATGAGAGCCTGGCGAAACAACATACCAAAGTTGAAAAATAAGAAAGAAAAAATTATGGGACGATGGTAAAACACCTTGATTTCCTTGAATTTCTGCTTGGAAAAAAAAATGCAAAGAACTTAGGAATTCGGAAAATGTCTCGAAATTGCGAATTGCACCAGGTACATGTATATTGTGGAAAATACCGACATGTTGATACCCTTGTGCATGGTTTGGTTACATGTCAATGTTATGTATTTATCAGAGCCTCAGAGGTTGCTCTTTCTTTAAAAATATTCTCTCGAGCAAATGAATGCACGTATCACAGATTCAGATCTTTTTCTCTTGAAGTTAAATTTATTTTCGCCCTGAATCAGTCATTTTCCCAAAACATGTCGTTCATCCAAAAAAAAACAGCATTAGTCCTAAAAAGTAATAAAAAAATTGAAATTCTCAGCCGAAAAACATGTTTTTAAAACATCGATCGTATTTTTTCTATAAAATGTACCTCATCATGATAGCTTTTTGATAAATTTGTTTAATTTCTAATTTCTCTATAAACGATACCTTATCAGAATGATAATGTGTGGACAAAAATTTCTTTAAAGTGTTATTTTTCTATAAAGTATTCAATAAATTTCACTGTATTGATAGTGTTTAGCAGATAAAACTTTTTTAACAAATCTTATTTTTCTATGAATTTCGAAATTTCTACCTTATCATAATTTACTTGTAGTTTTGGCAAATTTTTTTTAACAAAATCAATTTTTTTCCGTATACAAGCTATTTTATGATGATAGTTAGTGGTAAAATTGCGTTAAGAATAATATTTTCTGTAAACTTTACCTTATCATGATATTATTGATTAAAATATCTTTAAGAGAATATTGTCTATAAACGTTGCCTTGTGTTGATAGTTTATTTTTAAAATTTCTTTGAAAAAACTCATTTTTCCATAAACCTTATCTGATAATGATAGTTTATGGTGGAAATTTATTTGAAAAAAATTCATTTCTCTATTAACTTTACGTTATCATGATAGCTTATGTTTAAGATTTCTATAAAAATCTTGTATTCCTATAAACTTTTCTGAAAACAACATCACCTTATCTGTTCTGGGGCCAATGGGGTCATGCGTGTAGCGCCCCCTGTCGCATTTTTCACGACCCGAATGGGGGAGGCTGCTTTTTTTTGCTGCTAATTGGCCCGGGCCTTCAATTAGTATAGTATTGAATTCGAATGACTTTCCAGTTGGTCGATTCAAGGTGAAACACGTTTTTCCGCTCCGCAATACTTTTAATTAGATTTTTCTCCTTCTGTTCGTTAGGAGGTCAGTCCCATCTTGCACCTGCCTGCCAGTGACGTCACTTTTGGCTCAACCTTGTTCGAATTTTAAAGCGAGAAACGAAAAAAAAAGCGATTAATCCCATATTTATTAACAATTTGACGAATCATTGGAAATGATAAATCAGTAATTACATGTAGACGACTAATCCTAATGATGTTTTTTTTCTTATTTTTGCCTCGCAGGGATCGAGCGCCCCCCTTAGCCAGTGGCCAAAACGAAAACGTACTGCTGGACCCCCATTGAACGGCTTTTTTGCGTTATTTCTCACCCGACAGCTGTACCACTGGATTTCAGGTAAAAAATGAACTCGTTTTTGCAACGTTTACCTCACAACTTTTTTGGTTTCCGGAAGAAAAAACGGATGAAAAAGTGGCTTTACCCCCAGTTTTTCGCCTTCATCTTGCGCTTGAAATAGAACGTTCGTTCCGTTTCACCGCGTTCGAATTTTTAACATTTGACGCTTATCCAAGTTAGGGTTCCAAAACGAGCCAATAAGAACGCGCGTGCCCACGCTGCCTAGCTGTTATCTCGTAGGTGGCAGCACCGAAGGTGCCATGTTAGTATGACATTTGGTGGGGGGTTTAGGTTGTTTTGCTTTGCCTCAGTTCTGGTTTTTAGCCATTGGATTGGGGATTGCGCACGAAATTCCCGTTAAGTTTCTGCGATAAAAATAGACCGCATCACCAAAGACGAGAACATAATTATTTCGTGAGAAGCGAATTATTCATTGCGATGATTTCAACCGTGGGCCGACCTGGTCACGCCATGATTTCCTCATAGCGAGGCCTCCCACTTCGTTGTTGCCAAATTTTGCAAAACGAAATTTCGGGGAGTTTGTCAGTATGTCGGTCCTAATTGCTCTCCGAACTGCTGAAATACTGCTGAATTCTCGAAAATGTTGCTTGCTTCAGTTATTCACCTCTCACTGTAGGGATTGCTTAGCAGTAACCTATGTTTAGCCCCTCTCCCCTGAAAAAAAATTGTTGCCCTTGGGTTTCGAAACCGTGCTTCGCAATCCACGTAAGCCATCAGAAACACGATCCGCTATGTTTTTCCGCTGAAAAGGGGCAAAATGGCGCCTGTAGGAACGGTGGCGGCCATTTTGGATTCGGAGAAAGCTCTCGACTTGATGGAACTGCTGGGGTGTGGGAACGGGAATAGCGGATCCTTCTACGATTTTAAAATTTTCTGAAAAAACTATACCACCGAGTCAGACTGATGGCAAAATTGGTTGGGGTTCACGAAAATTGGTGCAGTGGCGCCCCCTGTGGCCTGGGCTTGGGTAATGATTGCGCTGATGGGTAAATTGCGCAGTTTTGCAACTCTGAGTATATCTGAGTTCTCTCATGAAATGGTAATGAGTTTAGAAATGCATTATAAGACATTCATTGGAACATACATTAGATTAGGACAAATTTAGTTTCAAACTGTATTGACAAATACAGTGGATATTTGAAAATGCGTTTCCGAATGCATTTTAAAATGCGTTTTTAAGCAGTTTGTAATGCATAATGGAGTGCGTATTGCAAGGTGTTATGCGTGTTGGAGAATATTTTGTGTGATGCACACAGTAATGTAAGTTTAGTTTGTGTGCTTTGAAGAATATGTTGTGTAATGCCTCGCCATATTTCATAATTAAGGTTTAAAAAAATCCCAATTCTGAATTTTAATAACGTCTAAAATATTCACTAAATTAGAATTGGAAATGAAATAATTTAAAATTAAAAAATGCATCAATTTCATTCAATTCAATGCAGCACACATAACGTTTGCACGTATGTAGATTCAAATACACTGTACATGTAAAATACACAAGTCCGTATTTTTTAATGCATTGTAAAATGCATTTTTGTTTATACAGTATTACCATTTGCAATATGTTTTGCTATTCGTAATGCATTTGAAATACCTTTCCATTTCATGGGGATTATCCGCAAGTTTGATAATTTTGGATACGAATTTTGAACGTATTGGATATTGATAGAAGTTCGACTTTCTGCCACCAGAGGTCAACATCGATGATTATTTCTGTTAGTTTATAAAAACGTAATATTTCTCGGTAATCAACCCAGGGTCCCGTCTTTATGGTTCATCTGACCCTGAGCACGTAACTGCTCCCAGGTAGAGGGGGGTAAGGAGGGGCCCTCCATAAATAAAGGGGCACTGAGGGGGACATTAAGGCACATGGGGGTGCTGGTGGATCCGCCCCCTTCAGACGCAATTATTTCGTCCACAGACCCAGCGTGCGTTCGGACGCTATAATTACACGATTGGCGAAAATGATTGCCGAAATTTTGGGCTTTGTGGGGCCACAGACTCCCCCCGAAAACGGCTTTTTGGTCCGATTATTTGGAGTCTTCGACCCAAAATGCCTCGTTTCGATACCAAGGCATCCTCCTCTAATGGCGCTTCTTCTCCTTGCCTGTCATTTTTGTTTTTCCCATTTTCCGACAGACAGTTTATGGCAATGGCGTCCTTGAGCGGCCATCTTGAGATGGTCGGTTCGTTCACATTTCCAGCGAAAAAGCTCGACAAATTGGCCCGGTCTACACCAAAAAAGAGGTTTCGGGGCCTTTTTTTCTCCCCAAAATTGATATAGATTTGAGCTTCTGTTGCATTGGTCGCATCATAAAGACCAGCTGAGAACGTCTCGACCAGGCCACAACTTTTTCGACTTTTTCAGGTTGAAATGGACGAGCGCTAGCCTCTATGGGCCAACTTTTGAGGTTGAAGATGGCGAAAACTTGTCTGTTTTTACCAATTTTTGAGGCTGAAAATGGCGAAAACTAGCCTCTTTGAGGTTGCGGAGGCTAAAACTTGCCTCTTTGAACCAACCTTTGAGGTTGAAGTTGGTGAAACTAGGCTGTTTTTACTCAATTTTGAGGTTGAAGATGGCGAAAACTCTAGCCTCTTTGAGGTTGAAGAAGGCGAAAACTTGTCTCTTTGGACCAACTTTTGAGGTTGAAGTTGGTGAAACTTGGCTGTTTTTACCAATTTTTGAGGTTGAAGATGGCGAAAACTTGCCTCTGGGCCAGTTTTTGCGGTTGAAGATGGTGAAAACTTCCCTTTTTGGGCCAACTTTTGAGGTTTGGGAGTGTACACAAACTTATTTGGGACAACTTTTAGTTTGAATATAACGAAAATTTGCCTTTTTGGGCATTTTTTAGGTTTAAGGGGGCCGAACTGGCCTTTGAAATCATTGATTCCTTAAATCCATTTTACAAAATGGCGAATTCTTAGTTCTTTGAGCAACCGGAAATGGCGCAGATGAGCTCTCGTGCCCACCTTACAACCAAAAAGTCAAAAGCAGTCGAATATTAGTGTTTATTGTACAGTACATGCACTTCGAATATGGTTTTATTTAATGACCTAAAATTGATTTCGATCGATATTTCGATCTCGATCCCAAACCAAGCAGTCCTCATTGGTGTTTTTGTTTAAAATTCCAATGTGCTTGTTTACCAAAAGAGAGCTAGAAGATCGATCCGAATCAGGTTTTTTGAAATCCTTGAATGACGTCACTGGTCGTGAGACATGTGCGTCACACGAGGCAAGATCACTTTGGTTCATCTAAATATATGCACCCTTACATTAAGCGAACGTATTTTGACACATTTTAGAGTTTGCAACAAATATTGAGACAACCCAGTTAGTTGTAAGTTCAAAAATTGACTGCTTTTTCCCATCTAAGGTGGCGCCCCCTTGAGGTGCCCTCAATTCCCAGCCTCCTGGTGCGGTGAAATGTCAGGATCTTCGCTCTTCATATTTTGGGAATTTTTATGTCGAGTCTTGAGATGTCAGGCACATGTTCCGCCATGTGGCGTAGCTCCGCCCCCGCTGTGATTGACGCTAATTGCCATCGTAAAACTGCGACAACCCTGGAATGTCCCCCGATTGGTCGACGATCTCACTCGAATTTGTCGCTCGGATAAATATTGACACGGATCCTTCTTGCGTTCACTTACCCCTGACCTCCAAGCACTCAGGGTCTGAACCTCCTTTTTCTTTTCGGTTTCTTAAGTTTGCCTTTGGAAATTTCGAGGTTCTGCAGACTTCAGGGGCTTTGCCGGACTTCAAGGGCACCTTGTGACGCGAAGGACTTCAGTGAGACTTCAATTAGGGAAGTTGAGGAAGTTCCACGTGTTACTTCTTTGGACTTGAAGTTAGTCCTCGTAAAGTCCTGGAGGTCCCCATAAGTCCCACTGTAATCTTTCAAGTCTGTGAAGTCAGACTTGAGTCCCTTGGTATCATTGAAGTCTGAAGGTCCAGTGTAGTTGAAGTCCTTGAAGTTCCATTGTAGTCTATGAAGTGTGTGAAGTCCCACTGACGTCCTTGATGTTGTACTATAGTCAATTGCGCCTGTGAAGCCAGACTGAAATCCCACTGCAATCATAGGTCTGTGAAGTCGGACTGGAGCCCCTTGAAGTCTTTGAAGCACCACTACAGTCATTGAAGTCGGTGAAGTCCTTGAAGTTGTACTATGGTCATGGAAGTCTGTGACGTTACTGATGGCCAAAGCAGGTGAGCGAAACTGGACTCGCCGTCCCTTCCAGCGACTGCGATCTTTGCCCCAGACTTCAGTGACTTCAACCAACACGTTCACCTGACTTCACAAGTTGCTACCCCTAGTTTGTCGTCACGTTTTGCGATTTCCAGATATTTAAGGGGGTGGTGAGCTCTAAATGGCATTTCCGGTTCTAGCATTGTGGTTTCACTGACTTTCAAAACTCGCAATCTGCCAAACTTCGAGTCTTTTGCGCCAAGTTCTAAACGTTTCGGACACACGTGTACTTCTTAATGGTCACTAATTGGCAGGAAATCCAGATGGCGTGACGAGATGCCACCGCACTTCGTCATTGATTGACGCCAGCTGTCGCTGCGGCTGTCAGGGACCCCGCTTAGCCGGAGCGCCTCGGCTACCAAAGGATACTTGGTTGGGATCGGATTTCGCACCTTTTTTTCTGCTTCTGCTGCTGCTGTTGCCACATTTCTGGCGAAATAGAGATTCGGCCATTTCTGCACCATTTTCTCATCTCTCACCAGAACGTCCCGCTGATTTACCACGTGTTTCCTCAACCAGGAGGGGAATTTGGGAAATCTCGTCCGTTCCTGCTGGGTTAGGTTTCTCCACCCCCCCCTCTCCGCGTATTCAAATGGCGACATGTTTAATGCATCGCTAGCTGGGAGGAGTTCAAGGACAGATCGCACTTCCGGTGTTCTGACCTAGTACTACGAGAAACCCCCGGTGTTCTGGGCGACCGGTAACGCCCGTGAACTCGCAATGACAAAAATCCTAACCTAGCAAGGGATGGCAGTCCATCAGTGATTTCTTAAGGCGGCGTCCATTGGAGGACAGAGAGGGAAAGTAACCATAGAAACCATGGACAAGAACGTCAAGATAAACTTGTTTTTGGCGCACAACCCTTTTAATTCATAATGTGCACTGTTTTAAAAACAAAATGCATTGTAGGCCACCATGCACGATTTTGAATGTATTTTTTAAAAGTTAAGTTGTTAATTACTCATGAAAGGAGCGACTTTGCTCCTTAAACTTGAAATGATATGAACTCTCAGGTGAATAGAAGTTGTGTACCAAAATTCAGCCCTTTAGGAGGCCAGTAAGTCGATTAAAAATGATTTATTAAAGGTCGAAAACAGACAGATATCAATGAGAGATGACATGTTAAGAATGGGTTCTGCCCTCTGGTGGACATTTTGAACCTGCTTTTGTTTCCCAATTGTTTTTTTATAGAAAAAAAAATCGCGTTTCGACAGGCCTCGTTAGATGGCGCTGCGCATCGCGGGGTCTGCACTCGCACTGTCGCGAATAAACAAACGCATTTGACGAGTTATTATTAACAGATTAAAATATGAAATTTCTGTAAATGTCATTGACATTTTATGGGCTATAAAATGATGGCTGCGGTCTGTTCAACTCCAGAGACGGCGGGGTCGGGGAATTTTTATTGAAAACATTCGTTTTTACAACCTTTATATTAACTTAACGCGTTTCACCTCAGTCTGTTTACGACCTTTACGAAATCATTTTTAACCGACTTACTAGAGTCGTAAAGGGCTGAAATTTGGTACACATCTTCTGTTCACCTGACATTTCATGTCATTGAAAGTTTACGGAGCAAAGTCGCTCCTGTCGCTCATTACGTTTTAATAACTGCTCGAATGCTCGTTATGGGAGGTTGTACGCCAAAAATGCAACTTTTTCTTGGCGTCTTATTCCGACCCAAGCCTGACCGAAGAATGTGGGAAAAAATTAAATGTCTCTAATTTGTGTTTTGTCAATACAGCTGTAATTATTTATAATCAATGTTGACCAAATGTTCAGGTAGCTCTGTCAGGTCATCTACTGACATCAGTAATGTGCAGTCAGGTCGTCAGTTTCGTGCCCTCTACATGCCCCCTGGCCCTAGGCCCCACCCCCTCAACGATGATCATCTTTTGTGTTTTGTAGGTAGCTAATTAATGGAGTCGGGCAGCCATCAGAGAAAAACCATTTTTCGTTTTCAAGGCATTCTCGGAAATGAATCGAAATAAATTTCCTATAACGTTCTCCAGCGTGACACATCCTACGCCCAAATTCGTTCTGAGGTTATGCCCGCTCCACTTTTCAAGGTCCTTTTTGCCAAATTAATGTGTTACTAGTGAGAAACGTAAAGTTAAAACATAACGTAATGACTAGCCCTGCCGCTAGATGGCTCTCTAGAGAGGCCTGGTCAGCACCGACATGTATTGTTTGCTCACCTTGCGAGAAATTTCGGAGAATATTTTTGACCTAAAAATGACTAACCACTAAATAGTTTTACCACCGTGTATGGAACGAATCCTTCGTCAGTGATTAACTCGTTTTATACATTACGTCAACAGAAATACAGCACGGTGTTGTTGAAATTTGTGTATTTCTTCAAAACAAATTGCCCCGTATGTTTACAATGTACTTAACTTTTAATTCGACTATTAACTATTAAAATTCATCACACGTGATCTAGATCTTATAAAATTGTCGCCTATGGCATGTGAAAGTTCGATGCAGGACTTGAAAACTTAATCGTGGTCTAATATCGTGTGAAATTTCATGTAAAATGTTGGAAAATCGCAGGGAAAATGACTGAAAAGTTATCAGGGAAAGTCGTGGTCTAATATTGTGTGAAATTTCATGTAAAATGACTGAAAAGTAGTCAGAGATAGTTGGGGAAAATTGACTTGAGAATTTGAGTGGAAATTTATAAATTTAAGCAAGTTGGGCACTAGCAAATGACTCGTTCTATATATTGTGTCAAATATATTTAGCATTCGTAATAATTTTTGAAGCAAAATTATGTTCAGGACATTTTTTGCATAGTTGGACATGGGTTTTCCGACTTCACCAACTTTGGCAGTTTTCTACCAGTTCCTATTTTTACCAAATAGCCCATCGTGAGCACTATATTGGGGGTTCCCTATATTGGAAATACATCTATCTAAGCCTCCCATCTTTTCAAATGGGTCATTTTGGGGTCGGAGCGCCCCCTACGGAGGCAGAGGCAGCTGCTCGATCTCGTTATTATCGGACGACCCTACCTTAAACAGGCGAACAGAAGTGAGTTAACTAAACCAGTCGCCACCATGTTTGATTTAAAACTGCAAAAACTTCTGGTCCACAGACGTTTTCCTACATGTACTCGCCCAACCCTCACGCTGTAAATTTCGGCCATTTTTTTCTTTTCCTTGACTGTAAGCAACGTGGCGCCACCGGTGCTTTGGGTGCATCCCAGCCAACACTCCTAGCAAATGGTATTTGACGGACGACCCTATGGGCGCCATTTTGTTAAGGCGGCTGTCGTAAAACGACTCACTAACCGCCCGAGGGAGCTGCTGGTTCGGCCATCTGTTTCGACTCAAATGTTTAAAGTACTTGCTCTCCACATTGGCGACATGCTCAAGCAGGGTTCTAGTCCCTTACCCTGGCCCAACCACTCTTACTCTCCTAGTGAGAGTGATCTTGAGATAGAGGGGTGTGAAATTTGGCGTCTTAAGAACAACGCTTCAGAAATTAACCATGGCATTCACTAATGGCTGCTGAATTTAGCCAGAAATCAATAACACAGTCAAGGAAAGCTTAGGAAACGTCTGCTTTAAATAAACACGTACATTATATGGTGGGGGAATTTTCAATCTTACATATTTAGCTGAAATTCAATGAAATGGGGTTTTTTAATATGGGGTGGGGGCTTCTTTACATAGTCATGAGAACATGGTCAAGGAACAGTTTGTAGCATATTAAACTTTAAACCTTAAATAAAATAATCATGTTTTTTAGGGGGGAGCATTCTAAATCGTTGAAATTTAGCCAAAAATCGGAGCTTTTCAAAACGTACAAATTTAGCTAGAAATCAGGGCTTTTCGAAGCTTACAAATTGTCCTAAAATTTGAATGATATAGTAAAACAACGGTTTTTAACACAAGGGGGAGTGGTATTTTAAACTTCACAAACTTAGCTAAATAATTCAATGGCATAGTCAAAGAAACATGTTTTTTAACTTATGTTAAAACAAATGTTCTTGAGTAGGATGTCAAACATTACAAATTATGCTCAAATAATAAATATTGTGTACATGTAGTAAAAACGCTTCTTTGTAATTTAAGATGGGGTATTTTAAACCTTGCAAGTCTAGTTGAAAATCAAGTATACAATAACATACTCAAAGCACATGTTTTCGAATAACATACTCAAAGCACATAATGTTTTCGGTTTAATTTAAGAAGGACATTTGAAAATTTAATATAAAAAATAACAAGATATTGAACAGAACGCTTTTTAAATATAAGGGGGGGATTTAAACTATGCAAATTTAGCTAAAAATCAATAAAATAGTCGACGAAAGGTGTTTTTTATAAATGTATTTGATAATCAGTAACATAGTCGAAGAGCCCCTCTGTCTGGCCTATAGTGACGATGACAGTGAGGATATGACACTGTTATCGAATTGTTCGATTCGTATCTGAAATATTTACTGAATTTGAAAAAAAAGGAAAAGCATACTTCCAGTTTTCGTGTGGGATTCTAACTCGAAACCAGAAATTCTCGAAGGGCTGATGGCCTACAGTAACTGGTTGCATTTTTTTCCCTTTTTTTCTTTTGGCAAAAAAACGAGTTTGGGCCTGTATCGCGTTGCTGTGGGTGGGCCTGCCATATATTTCTAGAGTACACTGAACGTTTTAAGTAAACGTGGGCAGGGGGTGGCCACCGTCTGATCATCGACATTCAGCCCAAACAGGGCCAGGGGTACGTGGGTTAGCAACCTTTAAGAAATTTCTCAAATCATCCAGGGTTTTAATTGACAACATTCGCTTTCGGTTATTCTATCGAACTGCCTTGACCGTTCCGAACAAATGACCCATAAGTCAACTGGCCAACATTTATTTGCCCATAAACCAATCGGGTTTACCCCTCTCGGAATTTGTAAGTGTAATTGAAGTCTTGTTTTGGATTCCTCGCTGCCCAATTCTCTCATGTTGTTCTTGTATAACGTTTCTTTGACTGTTATACGTGTACATGTATTGTATTGATTTTTACATGTACATGTAGGTTCATGCAGGTATAGTTTGGGTAAATTTGTAACGTGTACAGGTGTACGTGTTAATTGAAGTCCCACTGTGAAGTCATGAAGTCTAGCGTAAAGTCGATGAGTGTGAAGTCTGTATGGGGTGTAGTTCGTGAAGTCATTGCAATTCCGAGAGAGTTCAGCCTTTCACAGGCTGTAGACTTCAGGTAAATTGGGCGGACTTCATGGTTATCCTGACTTCAGACTTCAACGGAATATCAAGGGCTTTAATGGGACTTCAAGGACCCCAAAGGATCTTCAAGAACTTACTGACCTCCATGACGTCGATGATCTATTGAAAGCCTTAGTCTCATTAAAGTGACTGAAGTCCTTGATTACACTGAAGTCCTTGAAATCACACTGAATGAATTGCAATAGCACTGGAGGCATTGAAGTCTCGATGACCGCAGAGATTGAAGTCGGACTGAAGTTATTGAAGTCTGGGGTGAAGTTCGTAAAGTCACTGCAAGTCCTCGTTCACAGACTGCGGAGTTCAGGGATTTGACCGAACTTCATGAACTGCAAGGGCTTCGAGGACTTCAAATCAGGACGTCCTTGCCATCTGTTGATGTCCTAAAGTCCCAATGAAGTCCTTTCAATCTTATTAAAGTCCCAATGAAATCCTTGAAGCCTTATTAACGTCCCAGTGAAGTCCTTGAAGCCTCGTTGAAGTCCCAATGAAGTCATTGAAGCCTTATCAAAGTCTCAATAAAGTCCTTAATTGAAGCCTCATTAAAGCTCTATTTAAGCCACATTCAAGTACTTGAAGTCCCACTGTAGTCATTGAAGTCAGTCTGAAGTACAACTGTAGTCCTTGAACTTACACTGAAGCTGCAATCATTAAAGTCTTTGAAGTCAGGCTGAAGTTCCTGCAGTCCGTGGCCAAGTGTAAGCAGTTTTTCAGAGTTGTCAACCCCTCGCGACAGTGTCATCCTCGCTGTGGGCCAGACAGTATAGCCCTCGGGTTCGTGCGCTTCTTAATTAAAGTTTTAATGGCCCCTTAACGACCCTCGTCTTAAAATATCGTTTCCATTAAAATCGGATAATTTTTAAGTCCGGAGAAGGATGTTGAGTAATAGCGGGGTCGTCGCACAAAATAGTGTGGGAAAATCGGAGGATGCTTTTGAAAAAGGACAGGAAATTGAGAGAAAAGGGGGACTGGGGTCCCCTTAACCTCCTTTTGGGGAGGTCTGGGGGTCGATCAGAGACACGCTTCTGTCTAGAGGACATTGTTGAGTCAAGTTTTAATTTAGTAAATTAATATTTTTGAATGAGGGTCGTACTGCCCACCCACCCCTGAACAACACCCGAGGGGTGCTAGTTCCTCCCCAGAACTCGAAACCCGATATACCCAGGGTCCCCGTTTTTCCACCCTGATAAATTTAGCATTAGCAGACAGGAAAGTCAAAGAAAATGGTAAATAGATAGAGAAAAAATATACACGAAATAATAGAAAAAATTGGCGAAAAAAAGGCATCGCATGTGGTGTCCGTTTCCTCTGGCCCCTAGCGCAACAGGTAGTTAAAACTTATTATTTGGCAAACAAAAAATTATTCAATTCGTAACCTGCCTGCCTGCCATCTGGGAGCCTTACTGAAAGTTGCGCAATTTCGTGTGTCAAGCCTGGCCTATAATCATGGCGATTGCTGACCTTTCTCAAAACATTCTAATGACCTATTGAATATTTAAAGATTTTTGACTGTTGACATGAGACGTGGAAGCTCAGATGCTCAAAAATATGTTCCAGGCTGACATTATCGTAAAGAAACATTGAAAAAATCCCACAAAAAAAGCTGGCCCGCCTGGGAGCGAACCTCGGACGGCAAAACCATTGCACTTAATATTGGTATTTTTTTTTTTTTTAATATAATTGTAGTCTGACATATGTGTGCATAGTCTGAATTATTTTCTGGTCTTACGTGGATTGAAGATAATGAGCCGTTAAATCGGTGTTCTAACGTGAAATTAAACTTAGATGGAACCGTGGTAGTTAATCAGTTGTTAACGACTTTATAGTCTGGGTAATACCATGGTGTGTAAAGCTTATTCGTCTGAAAATATATGTGCTGTTTAAATATATTGGACCCTTAAATTAGTTTATTTACGTGAAATTAAACTTTTAAACTTCGATGACGGCATGGTACAAGTAGTTAATCAACCGTTAATGACTTCGAATTCTAGATAATACCCTGTTCTGCAAAGCTCGCTGATTAAAGATAACGGGCCGTTAAACCAGCTTTGCAACATGAAAGTTAGTTTAAGCTACGTGGTTAATCAATCGTCCTCGTGTCTAAACCGATGGTTTAAACCGTAGCCGTTTAAACCCTACTGAAATTAGGGCAATTGGTTGTCACTACAATCTAATTCATTTGACACTTAACCACGCTGTATACATAAAATGACCACAGCATCCTCTGACTGAGTGTTGAGATTCGGTTCATTGAATTCATATGAATAGTTGCTAAAACTCGTATTGACTCATTAAATCTGGATTAATTATTTTAATTGCTAACATACGTCAGTTTGGCGTCTTCCGTTATAATCATTTTCGTGGAAATCAAACATGTGGCCACTCACTCCTTGTCGCCACTCCTCCAATTGATGAGTAAAGCCCAGAGATACTGTATTCTGTATTTGTCTCTTATTATCTCGCCATATCCACAAAGACTGCTTTTACCCAAATCTGAATTTTTTCTTGTGGGATTTTTTCCATACAAATTAAGCGTGGAATTTGGCCTCTCCAGCCTGCCAGCCGCATTATAATTAAAACAATTTTTGGGGGAACATGTGGTGGGAAATGGTCCAGCCGATTGATGCAACCTTCCAGGACCCAAATCACGCCAGAATTATGGGCAATTTAGCAATTAAATTGCGCTGAAATCTCTACCAGAAATTGCCGATCTGGTACACGTACTTGAGCTTTTCAAGAAAAAAAAATCCTTATAAATTCGAAAAAAATAATAAAAAATGACGACTAAATAAGCTCCAAATCATATACAGTATACCTCGAACCCATTTACCGTTAGTGGGCAATTATTTATATCCAGGGTTCCCCCAGACGTGGAAAACCTGGAAAAGTCAGAGAAAATTGATTTACTTTGAAACAGTCAGGGAATATGAATTTACTTTGAATCAGTCAGGGAAAATGGACTTACTTTGAAACAGTCCGGGAAAATGGATTTACTTTGAAAAAGTCAGTGAAATTCAAGAATTACAATTTACATAGATTGGTTAACACACAATCAAGTGATGACAAGCAATTCCGTGACACTTGTAATGAAATTACCAATTTTACCAAAAATGAAAAGTATTGTTCTATTTCCTGCTTAGTCCTGCTGTGTCACATTTTTGTATTTACAGCGGTCATAGTGGTCAGGGAAATTTATTTCAAAACTTGGAAAAGTCAGGGAAGTTGAAATTAAATGTCATCTCTTTGGGAACCCTGATATCTGGAGTTCGCAAAATGAAGAGTTTAAATTGCACTATTGGCGTTTTTCAACAACAATTTAGCATTGCCCAAGTGCTGAATATTAGTTTAGGGAGGGTATTAGGAGGGGTTGAGGGGCAGGGGGCTACCACTTGCTGAAAATTTTCCCCATTACAAACTGTATCATTAATTTACAAAAGTTGTGGGATAATTAAAAACAATATAGAAATTATTGAATGTCAAGATTTGAAGGTTTATTAGATTTAACATGGGTCCCACGTCGGTAATGGCATCTGATATTAGTTTAGAGAGGAAATTCGCTTCAACAGTGTTTGTTTACACAGGTTCCACTACAGTAATGAAATAAAAAAAACTGGCACAAATCCATATACAATTGTACAATTATGGGCAGCTGAGTAATTAACTTTTTTATCCGTAATCTGGGTCTCGACTTTCATGGCGAAAGATAAAAAATTGCATTAAATAATTATGATATAGTAAAACAAAAGGCGGAAACAGTCGAGGGGAAATTTAACCGTTTAGCCTTAAATCTCCACGAAAGCCACCGACGACGTCGAATATCCGTGACTTAGTTTATCGAGAAAATAATTTTTTAAGATGGATTAAATAAATATAAAGTAATAAATTGGAATACATACAGTGTATATAAAACAAAAGCCCACCCCCTAACGCTTGACCCAATTCCAACGAATGAGTGAGTTTTCGACAAAAAACTGCGATTTTTATTTTTTTTTGTAATAAATTCGTGAGCATGATGTTGCTCTTGCTCGTTTTTTTTCCGAAAATGTTTTTCGTAAACAATTATCGTCTAATGAGTCGCCCGCTTGCGCCCGAGGAGCTCAGCGTTCAGCAGATGTTTCGATGGGTTTTTTATGAACGACCCATGCTGTTCTCGCTTAATCCAAACCTAAACCACCTCGCTTATTTTTCCATTACTTTTTTATTTTCCGAGCATCAGCCGAAAGAATTCCCAGCTGCCTTCTGTCCAAAAGCGAACATATGGACCACATTGAAACCACATGGATGCCAACGTGGTCACCCTGCTTGCCCTGCTCACCCTGGTGCCCTAAAATACATACCCAACTCATTCTGGATTGAAACGAAGGCCCCAAAATTCCCAAATGTTAAAACTACTTCATGCACATGTCAATGGCACTTCTATAGATAACGTCATCAATTGGTCGCACATACTTTAGAATCGAAAAAATGACAGAGTTTATGACCATCCCTGTGTACTTTAGATCCAGTAACAATCCACTGGTCCCACCAACGAGCTAGATATTATTCACTAACTGGTTGGGTCCCACCCTATTAACGCCCTCAAACAGATGGGGAAAGGTGTAAGATGCTATTGCAATTACTGTATAGTGTTGGGAGAATTTATGAACGACCCCCTAGTGCTGTAGCATCGCCTCTTACAGTACAGGATGTCCAGAAATTATTACCCCAACACTGTTAAGATTTCTGCTTGACCCTAGTACTTAAAATGTCGCGCGTATATCGTTGTACAGGATGTCCACAAATTATCAAATCCATAATTATCGAGGTTAATTTAGTGGGGCGAATGGAATTTTTGCCTTTGATTGATTCACAAAATTGCCTATATACGGCGTTTTTTGACCAGTGATCATGTCATCCATGATGTCATTACTGTGATAGGCTGTTTCTGAAAATCACAACATTGTATTTAGTGATGACACAAAGTTGAACGACCCCATATTCTAATAGGCATTGCAGATTTTTTGAAGCCAAGAAAAAGTCATTAAAAAGTCATGGAATTTGCTGGTCTAAATCCAGCAGATATCCTGAAGTTCTCGAATGCTCGAATTGATAATTTGCTCATTGATGGAAGTCTTGGAAAAGTCATAAAATAGATTCAGGCCATGAAATGGTCATGGAATTTTTGGCTTTCCATTGATTCATAAAATTTCGGCAATTCATTTCGCCACAGTGGTTGATAATGTTTCTGAAAATCGGTATTTAGCCATGACATGAAACTTGAGCGACCCGATAATAGGCATGGAACATGTCATGAAAAAGTCATGGAATTTGCAATACCAAATCCGGTAGACACACGGAATAATCATGTCATCACCACTTTGATAGAGAATGTTTGTGAAAATCGCCATTTATTAATGACATAAAACTTGAATGGCCCCATATTCTAATTGGCATGGAAAGTTTTTTGAAGTCATGGAATTTGCAATACCAAACCCAGTAGCGAGACAAACATGGATATTGAAGAAAAACTTTTTTAAGGAGCTGGCAGGCTCGATCAGAACGTTGGGTGCAAAGGTCAAGCAACTTGCCTCCTCCGCATTTCACGATTTCTGTCTGTGCACGACGAAGTGTGACCCGACCCCACCCCCACCCTCTCGGCATGTGTTCTCAGCAACAGATGTTTACCAAAGGGACCCCCAGCTCCTTCCGGTAACCTCCACGCGTCCACCTATTCCTGAGGTTCTTCACTCGTCGACGGTGGCGCTTCTGCTTTCGGCCTTTTTTTTAATTTCAATTTTTTTTTTCGTGCATTTTGGCTGACCCCCCAATCATATTTCCTCGCCCCTCTAGACCGCATGCTCTCCATCTGGTGCTCGGTACAATGATTCAACAGGCCGCATGCGGGCTACCCCCTAACCCCCCATCCCCAAAAAATGAAAAAAACCGAGGCGAGGCCCGTATACTTAAATGGCGTAAGGCTTATTTGGGGAGGGGGGTCACGTGCGCACGTTTAATTGCGGCGATGTTTATTAAGGGGGCTCGTTGAACCGAGGGGCTTGGGGCCAAGGGCTTTTTGGGGGTGGAGGGCAGGCGGCGTGTGCCCCTAGTCCTGTGCACTTTTTTGGGGATCTGAAATCTGGGTGCGGCTACTAAATGGCTTCCTGTCATAACGCTGATTGGCAGTGTCAGTTTGAATCTGTCCCGTTTGCAGAAGAACATGCCTAAACTGATATTCGTGGGAGCGGTGCTGAATATTAGTTTAGAGAAGTTAGTTTGGGCGGATTGGGGGCCCACCACTTGGAAACTGCGTTTTTTAGCCATAAACATGGCGCCCAGAAAACATGGGGCGCCAAGTTTTGTTTAAGTCATTTGATATTTTGCCGAATTTCCTGCTTTACTAATTGTAGTATTCCTTTGCAAAATTTGTGGGACCAATTTGAAACAATAAGAAACCGGCACCTGCATTACATTCGAGAGGATGTTGCTTTAGACAGATTTAGAGAGGATATTGCTTTAGACAAGTTCTAGAGAGGATATTGCTTTGGACAGGTTCTAGAAAGGATATTGCTTTGAACAGGTTCTAGAGAGGGTACTGCTTTAGACGGGTTCTAAAGAAGATATGACTTTAAGCAGGCTCTAGAGGATATTACTTTAAACAGGGTCTAGAGATGATACTACTGTTGACAGGTTCTTGAGGATATTCATTTAGACAGGTTCTAGAGGAGATTTTTCAGGGTGGTAAATAATATAAAGTCCTAAATATTAACAAAAATTCTAAAACACCCTGTACACTGTTGTCAAACTACCTTGACTATGTTAACTGTCACCAGCCACTACATCGGCACAGTTGCAGTTTGACACCACTTTTGTTCTTTTATCTCCAAAAAGTCGTAAAAAGTCCTAAATTTCAAAACTTGGAATTTGTTTTCCACTCTGATATTACTTTAGACTAAGTTCTTGAGAAGATATTACTCTAGACTAAGTTCTAGAGAAGATATTGCTTGGGACAGTATTTGTTTAGCAAGGGTCTGTTGTAATCGTATCACACCCGCCCACAGACCCGTATCGTGCTACAGTGGCGCCGCCTGCGGCACTTTTTGGGAAAATAACCGCCATTTTTTTATCGGAAATGACATCAGCGTCGCGCCTCTGATGGGGAATTCCCGTATCGATCGCTTCGGGTTTATGCCATTGGGAGTGAAATGAACCCAGGTTATATAGCGTCGTCTACAGGTGCGACGTGCGTGCGCTTTTGGTACAACGCAAATTATACGTGTCAGCTTTGTTGTTTTTAATCCGGCATTAAATGTATACTTTATAAATCAATGAGAGGTGGTCGGCCTCGCCGCTAAGTCCCACGACGCGCTTTCAAGCTGTCCAGGGTAATAAACGAGTGCGTTACATTGACTTTTCATAAAACGTTCAACTTTAGAATTCATAATCCATACTTAGATTACTAATTAAATAGTGTCGATATGCCAGTTAAGTTACGTTAAGATGAACGACCCCTGCCTGTTGTGTATGCATGCTGCACCGCACGACTCCCATGCTCGTAGTGTTTGCCGAACATAGTGGGCAATCGGGTCACGTGAAACTTTAATCGGTGGTTAAAACGTGTAATTTTATAAGTACCTGAAGCCAAAAAATATGTTTTCTTAGCATAATACATTGTGTGTGCCGTCCTACACCAACAGTAGTGGGGTTTAAGTGATTGGGGACCTAAAATAACCTAAAAACGTCCCTTTTTTACGTAGCTGACCTTACCGCCAATCACCGCCAGCCTATGAGCCGTTAGGAGAATACTACTTTTTACAACCTTTCTATTAAGTTGGTTTCGCTTCACTTCCATCTGTCACAGATATATCCGAATGCATTTTAAAATTACTTACCCCCGTCCTAGCGTGCTGAAACTTGGTAAACATGTTACTTTCGCGGCGAAAATTCCTGGGTTAAAAGATTATTGATGGATGTCACTCCTTTCACGTGTTTATCGGCAATCGTAAGTGTGCGAAAAATACATTCGATACCGCGAATAAAATTACATCTTTAACATGGTAAGAGATACAAAGATACTTCTTGAAGGTACCTTTAAGAGTCGACCACGGGCTAACCGGAAACCATAATTGCCGTGACCTTTAATGTCCCGTTCAAGGTCATCTATGTGTCATGATGGTCACTCGCGGAAAAAAAAATCTAGATCGGTGTGACTAGTTCAGAAAATTT